>JAQQSK010003938.1:0-159162 GCA_028658325.1 Potorous gilbertii | reverse complement strand
GAAGAAGGGATGGAAGAAGGGAGGGAGAGAGGGAGGGAGAGAGGGAGGGAGAGAGGGAGGGAGGGAGGAAGGAGAAGGGAGGGGGAAAGGGAGGGGGAAAGGGAGGGAAGGAGGGAGGGAGGAGAAGGGAGGGAGGGAGGGAAGGAAGGAGGGAGGAGGAGAAGGGAGGGGGGAAAGGGAAGAAAGAAAGAAAGAAAGAAAGAAAGAAAGAAAGAAAGAAAGAAAGAAAGAAAGAAAGAAAGAAAGAAAGGCACTGCGCTAGGCACAAAGAAAGGAGAGGGGAGGGGAGGGGAGGGGAGGAGAGGGGAGAGGAAAAAAAAGCAAAAAACAGTTCCTGTTCTCAAGGACCTTACAGTCTAATGGGGAAAATGTTGGTATTGAGGAGACAGAAAACGCAGTGTGGGCAGAGTCACCAATACAAACAAGAGCACCATCAGGCACAGATATCTGAGAGGAGATGACTGTCAAAAACAGAAGAAAGGAATTTGCCATCTGAATACTTCTCATATTCACTATCTTTAGAAATTGATTCACTCCTCTAGCCTCAGAGCAGCAAAGGAGAAAACCTTCTTTCCAGCCCTATTTGATTCTATAATCCAAAGCAACTCAGAGCCAGTCCAAATGTAGTAGTATTCATCTGAAGTCAGCAGCCTCTTGCTAGTTCAGCGTTTTAAGAGGCTTGAAGAGTTTTTCAGAAAACTGTCTGAAGAGATATGATAGATTACAGAGTCATAGATGCAGAGCTGAGGGCCTTGGAGGACACCTAGCCAAGGAGACAACTTGGGATCTTTGGGCATCCATGAGCTTTGATGAAGAAAAAACTGCATCTTTATTTTCACTAACCTTCTAACTGAAATTCAGTATTTCCTTCAATTATGAATGTAGACAACAAACATTCTGAAAAACAGTCCATAGGATTGCCAGACTGCCAAACAGGTCATAATACACACACAAAAAAAAATTAAGACCTCTCCCCGCCAATCTAGTCTATCCCTTCTGTTTTACAGAGAAGGAAATGGAGGCCTAGAGACATTTAGTTACATTGTCTCTCCTCAGTGTGTCCTATCTACCCAGTGACATCATGCAGCCAGATGAGCACTTCAAGGAAAATCCTACTGAACATTATGTAAAGCTGGGGTAGGGATAGAGGGGATAGCACTTTGCTCCTCAAAGTCACTTATTCACTGCTCTGTCAGAAGTTCAGATTCTCTTTAATTATTTAATATTAACCAGATCACCACAGCATACTAAACTGTGTTCAAGGAAGGGAAAGATCACACAAGAGAGAGAAAAGTTGTGGCTTCTCATTGCAATCAATCCATTGATACTCTTCTCAACAATGAACTTTATTGAATCTTTTTAGCACTTAATATATCCCACAATGTCTGAATGCAAGTCCCATTTTCCAGAGGGCTCAGGAAAGAGTTATACTGGGAGAAGAAAAAGGACTTCAGCAAATCCAAACATCTGTTGGAACCCTAAGTAGTTAGTGATCAGCCCTACCATCAAAGGCAAAGGCCAGTAGTCTCCACTACAATTACTGGTTCGAGTTTCAAGAAAATTGGATGGTAATTATTTGAGTTTGTGGGTTTCCTACACAATGAAATACAGTCTCCCAAGACCTACTTAAAAATAATTCAAGACAAGAAAAACATGGTCAAATACAATAGAATTCCATTATGCAAGATTCTGAAATATTGGGGAAGGGGAGCCTGGGGCCTCAAGATATCTATGATATACAAAAGAGGCTGCCACTTTGAAAATCAGTCAGTGAGAGTTTATTGGCACCTACTATGTGCCAGGTACTTTGCTCATTTCTGGAATATAAAAGAGACCCACTTAAGAATAATTCAAGACAAGAAAAAAGTGGCCAAATACAATAGAATTCCATTATGCAAGATTCCGAAATATTGGGGCACCTGGGGCCTCGAGATATCTATGATATACAAAAGAACCTGCCACTTTGAAAATCAGTCAGTGAGCGTTTATTAGGCACCTACTATGTGCCAGGTACTTTGCTCATTTCTGGAATATAAAAGTATATGATAAAGATATATTAATGACATAACATACGAAATAATAAAATCCAAATAAAAATAAAAGAAACATGTGTGCGTAAAAATGCTCACAGAACACTGGTAACCAAATTCAAACACAGTTCTCTTGTTATACCAAACTCTTAAAAGAATAAAAATTTCTTCTAGATGAAAATCACTCCAAACCCTAACTTAAACGTTATTCCTATTCAAAATGCTATGTAATAAACTGAAACAGTTTAGACACTGATGTAATGTCCAAATGACTTTATTACTGTAACAAGATTTAACCTGTAACATCACACTACAGTAATGATAGATGACTGGTCAGAAGGGGATGCCTATTGGCTCCGTTTCTTTGGCACAGGGTCAGGGAGGGGAGAAGGACTGGGTAGAGAGGCAGAAGAATGGCAGCCTGGAATGAGGGAGGGGAGGACGAATTAGGATCAAGACCAAGAAGTCCTTCTCTATACAAAATATCATCCACAGTAGATACTCACTTGGGTTAACCTGAAAATGCAAAGAGTCCTGGGAGAGGGAGGTCCATTCATTTAACAATTAAGCATCAATTATGATCAATGTATTCCGCAAGGGATTGGGAAAAAATAAAACAATAAATAAAACATGGTGCTTGAACTCAAAAAACTTGTGAATTAGTAGGGAATGATAAAACATAAAGATGAACATAAATTAGAATATAAAAGTATATAAGAAAAGTATGAGATTACTTGGGGAAGAAATAAACAACTCACAGTACCTTAATGATGGGCAAACAAATTCAGAAAAGTGAAGTGATTTATTTAGGAAAATATAAATAGTAAATGTAAGAGCTGGAATTAGAACTCATGTCTCTCCTAATTCCTATCTTTCTTCCCTTTTCCAAAGGAAAAGTATAGCACAACTTTAAGTAAAGGTATCAGAGGAGACTGGCATTGGAAGTAGGTCTTTTAGCTGGTAGAAATGAAGAAGTAACATCTTAGCACAGACAAAAACATGTAAAGGGTAGCAAGTAATTGCAATTGGATTGGAGCAAAGAAAATGTGAAAAATTATGACATAAGTCTGGGGAGGAAGGTAAACTGTAGCAACAGCCTATGTACTTTGGACACCAGGCTAAAGAGAATAAATTTTCTCTGATAGAATGAGTGAGTGATGTAAGGGTTTGGGGCAGAAGAGTGATGTGATCAGACCTATGCAGTAGGGAAAAATCACCTGGCAGCAGCTTTTTGGAAAGAAATAAAACAGAAAGAAACCAGAGGCAGAAATACCTGTTAGGAGACTATTGCCACTAGTCCAGGCAAGAGGTAATGAGGGCTTGAATTAGGGCAAGGTCATGGGAATGAGGAGGAGGCAAATCTGAGATATACTGCAAACAGGTGCAAAGGACATAGCGACTGACTGGATATGGAAGAAGAAGATGCTGTACAATTTTGGGGAAAGCTTATAGATTTTTTTTATCTTCATACCCCCAGGGTATGCACTCCTTATTTAATAACTGTCTGTTGAACTAAACTGTAAAATGACTTCTGAATTTCTATCATGGGAGAAAAAGAACAGTTGCATTCGGGACCCACAAGTCAGGAAGCAGAACTCATCTGAGAGAGAGATATAACGAAGTGCCTCTCTACTCAGTCAATCACATGCTACTTTCCGAATCAGGGTCAAGAGTTTGCTTTCCTACAAACACCCAAATAAGAACAAGGGCCATGAAAGGAAGAGCAATTCTGACTTGGGAGGGAGTGATGAAAGGTCTCTTTAGATAACTGAGCACTTTTTGGCAAGGTGCACCTGACTGGGCCACTAGTCTGCAGTTTTGGACAGAGTGGGTAGCAAGAGGGAATAAGAAGCCATCTATGAGGGTTGAGCAGAGAGAAGGATATAAAATACAAGTAAGGAAGGCATTAGACCCAGGCATGGGGAACCTGCAGTGACCTTCTAAGTCCTCGGGTGTGGCCTTTTGACTCAATCCAAGTTGTACAGAATAAATCCTTTTGTTAAGGGGGTTTGTTCTGTGAATTTTGGATTCGGTCAAAGGGATGCACTTGAGGACTTAGAGGACCACGTGTGGCCTTGAGGCCACAGATTCCCTACCGTTGAGTCAAACTTCATTTACTTGGTAATTTTTACCCAATGCTGAGGTTATAATAGATACAGAATAATAGATACAAAAAAAGCCTCGAAGATCAATTGTTTCAGTTGGGTCTGATTCTTCATGACCCCATTTGGGGTTTTCTTGGCAAAGATGTTGGAGTGGTTTGCCATTTCCCTCTCCAGCTCATTGTGTAGATGAGGAAACTGAGACAAACAGGGTTAGGTGACTTGCCCAGGGCTGCAGATCTAATAAATGTCAGAGGCCAGATTTGAACTCAGAAAGATGAGTCTTCCTGAACCCAGCTCTACATCCACTGCGCCACCTAGCTGCCCTGAGGATCCAACTCTATAAAATTCCCCTTTATTATTTTAAGCAGATCAGAGAATGGAAGCCCAGAAAGGGTAGGAAATTTACAGTTACCTGCAGAAAGCAGCAATGCAATCTCAGAACTAAATTTTCTAACTCTTAGTCTAGTGCCCTTTTCACTAAATCATTCCTCTTGAGACCCATTTCCAACTTTGGGACACATGCCATAACTTGTTGATGTCATGCGATAGTTTATAACTAACTTACTCTCTCAATATACCCAAGGAGGTCCCATGGTTCCTTATTACCCAACGTTTCATTTACCATTGATACACAACATTGCATTATATTTCTAACCCATTAATAAACACAGAAAATTACAGTACTTGCTTCTCCCCTCTTCCAAACTTAGGATATGTTTTTAGTTTTGTAGTGATGTAAACTAGGAAAAAATGAACAAATCCATTAGGCTAATTTGCCCCTGCTTAGTGCCTGGCTTAGTCTTCATGCCACAGGAGGTCTAACTCAAGAGTCAATGTGATCAGGGTAATGAACATGCATAGCGGAAAACTGGGAAGCTAAGCTCTATAATCACAGCAGTGTACTGGAAATCTTGGCTCACATGCATCGTCGATTCAGATGGCAGGGGACTGGAGAGGAAAACACCATGCAGAAAACAGTCCCCAAATAGGGCTTTTTTTCTGTCTCAAAATTAATGTCCTAATGGATTTTCAGTTTTAAAAACAGCTTAAGTCGAACATAACTTTGCCTTCTGCTGGATTTAATGGAGAGGTGAAATTCTGTAATAACACAAACGAACCAGTCAATCAACAGAAATAGGGAAAGGGTTAAATCTATCAGGATTAATGGGAAAAAAATGAAAGCACCGTGGAATAATCATGACTCAATACTCATTATGCTCTCCAGTGTTTTTCCCTAGCACTACTAAGTTGTGATAGGAGGAGAATCTTTTTTGGAATGGAGCCATTATCTGCCAGCTGGAAGTGAATTAAAGAAGGTATTTTGGAGGTTCTTCCATTATGGTTATTTATCTGTTACTAGAACATTAGAACATACAACATACCACCACCACTCATAGACAGACAGACATAGACACACACACCATTATCACCACCACTACCAATGACAACAACAAATATTTACCACAGAACTAGGCTACCACTATGAAATATGGTTGTTTTTATTTTTATTGGTGCTGTCCCTGACCTATAATTTCATTAGAGGAGATAACTCCAGGTGAATAAACCCCTTTCACCAATATGCCTTACCAGCTGCTCCATAACTCACAGTTTTAAGATAGTTCCCTGGATACTAAGAATTTAAGTGCCTTGCCCCTGCACGTCCAAAAGGGGGATTTGAATCTGGGCCCTCCTAACTCTACAACTGGCTCTCTCTTCCTTAGGCCACTCCGTGCTGACCAATACTGCTAAATCCTATGGTAAAGCCAGTGTATCATATTTTACAGTCGTTTAGGTTTTTTGGTACAGAAACTCCTTCATGGGAAGACTTACATGAAATGATACCTTGTGAAGTAAGCAGAACCAGAAAAACAACATCCACAAAGACTACACCAGTGTAAACAGAAAGAACAAGAGAATAGAACTGAACATAGTATAATTATGATGAACAAGCTTGGCAACAGAAAGGAGGAATTGATGAATCTCCCTCTTCCTGTTGAAAAGATGGGGGTGGAGGTGGTACACAGGCTTTCAGGGTCAATGTTAGCTAGTTTCAGAATTTAAAAAAAAAATCTTTGCTACAAGGGAAGGAGGCTCTCTCCAGGTGGGATATATCTGCAAATGAATGACATAAAAGGAAAAGGCATCAATGAACTTAAAAAATCTGCCACATTTACAAAGCATCAACTACTCTGCACTCTATGGTCTTAGAGAGAGAGAGTGGCCAGTTAGTTAAGTGATTTGCTCATGATCCTGTCCCTACGAGGCCAGAGATGACTTTAAACAGGTCTTCCTGATTCCAAACCCAGAGTCCTATCCACTAAATTGCCCTTTCTCTTACAGGTAATTCAAGAAAAATATCAGCTACAAATAAAAAAATAAAATCAAAGCAGATTCTCTTTATTAACACCCTGGAGAACACAAAATATAGAAATTCACCAGATTAAGCTACAAATAATGGCCAAGATGTAGTTTTCTTTTTCTTTCCTTCCCCCAACACTAAGACATACAATCTTATCTCTACCTTTTTCACCCTCTGGCTGGCGAACATTAATAGCTAAAGATAATCTTTATTACCCCTCTACCTAATCCAAGCTACTATCCTCTTGTCAACACATCTGTTTAAAGAAAAGGTCTAAGTTATATGCTCCAGTTATAAAGGTTTTCATTTCTAATGACCTGAGTTTCCAATCTTGATGGTAACTGTAGTTGTATTAACTAGAAGTCCAACCTCACCCACACAAAGGCCCAGCCTCTCTCACTTGTCAGCTATGTGACCTTGGATAACACACATCACCCTCTAGGTCTCTGTTACCTCATGTATAAAATTAGAAGGTTAGACTGGATGACCAAAAACCCCTTTGAGTTTTCACCATCTATGGTAGTGTGACTCTCTTTGGATGAAAACAATATATTTAACACAATTGTTATAATGACACGATTTCCTTTTTTGAGGTTATCTAAACCAAAGGATGGTAAAAACCTAAAAAAAATGGTTTCATTTATTATCAATCATGGGCTCACTGATCTGGCAGGAACCTTAAGGGTCCATTGTATCCAGTTCCCTTATTTTACAGGTGAGGAAATTGAGGCCTAGAGAAGATAAGGGACTTGCCCAAGGGCACATAGGTAGTAGATGTAAGAAGTGGGATTTGAACTCATGTCCTCTGTTATCCTTTCCACTACACAAAATGACACCACACACTTTCACCGTCTCAGACCATACTTACTGTCCATGTTTAGAATGAAAGCACCAAATATTGATTTGTGAAGGGAATATTCTTGTCTCATGATCTCTACTGCATCTTACCAAACTGTAACTTAAAACCAGTGAATGTGAAATCTGAAAGGTGATCTTAGGAACATTCACTTCAACTCCCTCATTAATAGGTAACCATTTCCTCATCAAGGTGAAATGACTTTCTAAAAGTCATATAGGTCAAAAGTAGCAGAACCGAATTCAGAACCCAGGCTTAATGACCATGGCTCTCCTTAAGATGACATCCTTTCTTCAATGATGAGTGAAACAAAAACACAAAATCTTCCAAGTCAAGGGTAGTCATTATCTGTCACCTCCCCTCACAGAAACAAAAACATCCTCACTTTGCAGTCAAAACCATACCTGCAACTGAATTAGGGCGGGGCATGATTAGGGAGCTGGAGTTCTGTGTATATGGAACAGGACCATCTCCAACAGATCCTTCTGCTTTGGGCAGACTCTCTGTTGATCCAGTTGTCTCCTCTTCTGCCACCGGGGAACAATTATCTGCTCTCCGATCATGAAGAATTCCTTGTTGGACTCCAATTCTTAAGCTTCCATCTTTACTCCATTCCAAACTGGAGCCACTCCGATCATCATTCTCAGATGAACTCGTAATTGTGGCTGAATGAGAAAGACCCAAATACTTTAGAAGGAAGAATAACATACTTGGGGTTCTTTTGAGATTTAAACATACGACAAACTTCTCACTATCAACAGAAAGCTTTCCGGTGCAAACAGATTTTATCAAAGATTTTCACACAATATGTTTTGTTAAATTGTAAGAATGCTACTTATCAAGGGAAAATAAAGTAATAAATCACTCTATGGGGAAGGAAAGAGTTGGATATGAAGATAATGGAAAAAAGCTGTCTGAGAGATATTATAGATCTATGTAATTTGGATATGATAATGTATCCATTTCTTTATAACAAGGCATAAGCTGTTCTCAAAGGAATACCTCTCATAAAATTCCTCTGAACCAGGAAATTTTCTCCTGTGGTGGTGGTGGTTGGTTGACTTGTTAGGTATTTTTTTTTGGTGGGGGGGGCCTGGAGGGCACAGCCGGGAGGAAAGGATGAATAAGATCAAATAAATCACAAACATGGAAAAACAATCAATAGACACAAAGAATCAAGTAGAGAATCTGGCTGCTCAAATGAACTCTACAAGATCTTTTAGGAAGAACTATCTATAGCAGGCTGATATTTTTGCAGGGATCAGGAATGGAAAATATTCACTTAATGAGTGGATAAAGTTGACTGAGTGAAATACAAAGTATTCTACGAATTTAGAACTTCAGAAAGCTCTACTGTTTTTATTACAGCTTAAATGTTTAATGTTTTTTTTAATATAATAATAAGCAAGTGGCTAAAGGACAGGAGAAATATCCATCTGACAGAGCTTCTAACACAACACCATTGGTTCATGTATACTGAAGGTAAACACAAAGTTATCAGACCATGCACTATAAGCACCGCCTTTCAATTACTCTCTTGCAATTTCTAATATTCTAAAAGTTTCTGCTATGTTTAACATTTCAAGATTCTGGAAAGCAGGGACTGTTCCAACCACTTTTCTTATATCTCAAATTCTACCTAGTGAAGTTCTTAGCACAAAAGTGTGAATGAATATGAATAAAATCAGGACAGGATTATTTTATATACTATATTTTTATATAGTATATAGTCTATATATTTTATATACTATATTTTTATATATAGTATATTTATATACTATATTTTTAAAGTGTTAAAACTAATGCAGTTAGAAAATGAAATAAAACATGTCATTTGAAAACTAAAAAACAAGGAGAGATTTTAAACTTATCTACAAAACACTTTTAGGCAGCCAAGTCGCACAGTGGATAGAGCACTAGGTCTGAAGTCAGGAAGACTTCGCTTCAGATGATTATAGTTATATGATCCTGAGCAAGTCACTTGTTTAGTTTTTCCATCTATAAAATAAGCTGGAGAAGGAAATGCAAACCACCCAGTACCTTTGCCAAGGAAACTCCAAAAGGAGTCACAAAGAGTTGGAAACAACTGAAAAACAATTAAGCACAAACACACACCACACTTCCAAGTTTTAAAAGAACTGGGACAACCAAAATAAATCTCAAGGTTTCCAATACATGCCATGGCAATTCCTGCCTGCTCATCCTAAGATCTTTATTGCTCACACGCATTCATTTGAATGTCCTATGCCACAAAAGGTTCTAAATGCTTCCACAGATTTTGACCTCGATGATTACAATTCATACTTTGCCTTCTACCACACTTCACACTGTACTTGTTTCTAATTATTTCCATTTGCTAGTTTTGTCTTCCTGATTAAACTGTGATAATATTAACGATGATGAGGACGGCAATAATAACTGTTGTTCACTAGTGTCCTACTCTTCGTGACCCCCTGCGGGATTTTCATGGCAAAGATACCAGAGTGGTTTGCTATTTCTTTCCCCAGCTCATTTTAAAGAAATTGAGGCAAACAAGGTTGAGTGATATTACGTTCCCAGGGTCACATAGCTACAACATGTCTGAGGCCAGATTTGAACTTGTGTCTTTCTGGCTTCAGGCCTAGGACTCTGCCCACTCTATCTAGCTGCTGGGCCATATCAATGGCTGGCATTTATGGGGTGCATTTGTGTGATCCTCACGACCCTATAAGGCAGATGCTATAAAACCTAAGTATAGAGAGAAAGTGGCTTTACCAGAATTATACACCTAGTAACTGACTGAAACAGAATTCAAACTCAAACTATACATTCTATCACCCTGCATCCTCTGGGAGGGGTCAGAAAATAGGGACCATGTCTTGTATCCCCAAAGTGGCTGAGAGTATATTTAATAAATACATGCTGGCTGATAACGGGCTTAAGAAAACCAAACTACTACTTACTCTCAGTTCTTCAGGACTTCAAACCAAGACTCCAAATATGGTTCTACCAAAATGAAGCCTCAGAATCCCCATGAAGTCAAATGATTAAAGGACCACACATTCAGAGAAGGAAGGAAACTCAGAGATAATCTACTTCAATCACCTCATTATATAATCAAGAAACTGAGATCCAAGAAGATTTATGGAAAACCCATCCAATGTAATACACCTAATTCTCACCCAACTGGTCAGTCATTATTTCTTCAAGTCTTGACCTCATTGAACTTCTAAATTTGCGCAGGGGGCTGTCAGAGGCTGAGCTTTTGAAAATACTGATATTGTAACAAAGGTACCTGCCCTTCACCTTAAGAAGGTAAGTAAGAATTTTTTAACGGACCCTTGACCAATTTAGGAAAACAGATCATAAAGCATGATATTAATGAGTTTTTATTATTACTCACTTTGTCAGGTGATAAATGTGACACATGACAATTTTAGCATTTTATACCAACTATCCGTATTTTTTATTGTGATAACTTTTTCCCAATTGCATTTAATTTTTAACATTCTTTTTAAAAAAACTTTGAGTTCCAGATTCTGTTCCTCCCTCCCTCCCTCCTTCTCCACATCAGTTTTTTAAAAAAATATTATAGACTTATAAAATCCTATGTTATCTCAAATGAGACAATGTATACAAAATGTTGTGTAAATCTTAAAGTGCTATGTAAATGTTTATTATTGGTGCTGTGATAAAGTTGATATTTTAAAATTTGCAAGTTAGGTGTTTGAAGAGGGAGGGGGACTTTTTTCTCAATGAAATTGGATGCTGAGCTACCCAAAGTCAGTCCACAGAAGTATATTTAATCAATAATAAAGCTTAAAACAGTACCATACATAAGTACTATAGAACATATCACTATTCGCAATATTGTTTTTCTTAAGAAAATCTATCCTGATTTCTGACTTGGGGCTCTTGACAAGGAACAAGGACCCAATCAATTTCTTTCCCTTTCTGTACTACACATAGCAGAAGAAGTTCCTTGCAATTAGGAGAGAAAATTGGGCTGGAGGTCTTAGATTCTAAGAAGAGTTCCTAGGAAAGGTCAGGGATATGGAAAAGGGAAAAGGTAGAAGAAGCAGTAGCAACCTGCATCCTATCCAAGCAAAAGAACTCAAGAAAATGGGGAAATAGAGACAGGAAAAACAGAAGAGGATATTCACCTGATTATGCAATGGCCAAGAAGGGGGTGGTCCCAGAAATAGTTGTGAGGAGAAGGTTACATGTGGGGGTTGCAGTCATGAGATGAGTCTTTAGAAAAAACAACCATTTATAAGGATTGATTGTTTCTATATCAGATGTCGGTAAATTTGTGATTCCCAGAGGGGGCTAAGAACACAGCAATCTCATCATTCCTTCACTCCAATACTGAGATAGGTAAAATGAAACACAGTAACCCTATAATGTTCAGTATTAACCAGGACCTGAGACAGGATGAACAGAGATGGGCAGGGCAGACAAGAAGTTTCATAGTTATATGCCCTTCCCAGAGAAGATGACCCACTGAGATTACCCCCAACTCACAAATGTTATCACTCCCTTACCAAATAATACCACATCTAACTTGTCTGGCTTGAAGACTGGCCAATACACTCTGAAATCAAAATCATGTAACAGATATGCAGAAATATATAGAACTACTTGAACCTGATAAAATGAAAATATCTGAAGTTGCCCTATGCAACCTAAAAAACATCTAACAGAAGGAGGCTAAAAAGCTGGGGAGAAAATTAAATAGAACACCTTTTACCATGATCCCAGACAAAATTTTTGTGATTATAAAAGAAATTAAATCTTAAATCACTGGCTGCTCTTTGGAGATTGGATGTCATTTTGGTGGAATGGAAGTTGCTTGAGGGCAAATTGCTTTTGGTTTTTTTATCAGACCAGCATCTAATACATTTAACAGCCTTATACATTGAGTTCTAAAAGCCTATGGCCCTCTACTATATCTCTAAAATCAGTATAAATTTCTGTCTAAATCAATAAAAGAAGAAAGAACATAACAAACATACATATATATATGTATGTGTGTGTGATTTAGATATAGATATGTCATTGTCATGCAAACTTGGTTCCTTTTAGAAAGGATTAGCTTTAGGGGATCTGTACAGGCAGTTTTCAGAGAAAGAAAATATCCAAGAAGAAATGTTTTAAATCACTAATAATTAGAGAAACACAAATTTAAACAACTCTGAAGTACCACCACCCATCCATCAGATTGACAAAAGATGCCAAAAAAAGAAAATGACAAATGCTGGAGGGACTGTGGAAGAATAGGTACATTAATGCACTGTTCATAGAATTGTGAGCTGGTTCCATTCTGGAAAGAAATATAGAGCCATGTCTCAAAAGCTCCTAAACTATACATATCTTTGACCCAGAAATACTCCAAAGGTCTCTAAGTCTAAACCCAAAAAAGATAGAAGAAAGAGAAAAAGGACCGAAGTGCACAAAAATATTTGTAGCAACTCTTTCTGCAGTGGCAAAGAACTGGAAATCAAGGGGATGCCCATCAACCGGGAATGGATGAACAAGTCACAGCATATGAAGGTGATGGAAATACTACTACTGTGCTATAAGAAATGATGAAGGTGATCGTTTCACAGAAATATAGGAAGACTTCTATGAAATGACACAAAGTGACATGGGCAGAACCATTTATATAACAACAGTATTGTAAAGACAATCAACTTTCAAAGACTTAGAAACCCTGATCCACATAGTAACAACCACAATTCCAAAGGAGGACTACTCAAGATGAAATGTGTCACCTACCTCCCGATAGAGAAATAATGGACTCAGTAAAGACTGAGATTTTGGGGGACAAGGAGGGAGAGAGACTACTGATGCAAAAATTTGCTTTGCTTAACTATACCGGTTTGTAACAGGTATTTTTTTTCTTGCTTCTTCAATTGGGGTAGAAGGGAATAATGATATGAAAATATTCATAACCTCAATTTACTTTAGCCAACCCTCTTGCCAGTCCACTACATTTAACAATCTAATCTATATATGTACTACAACAATATTGAATTTTGGTCTGTTTAGTGTTATTCACAAGTTACATTTATTAGTTTTGACTCTCCTTGAAGGTTAGCTTATGTTGTCTTATGTTTCGTCTTTGTCCAGCATAGCTTGGTCTTAACTACACAAGAATGCTATAAACGTCTAAAGAACTAGAGGGGTCTTTAAACATCTTCTAATCTAACCTCATTTTACAGACGGCTATAACTGGGGCTTAGAGTTTAAAATCATTTGCTCGAAAGCAATAAGTAAATAAAGGGGACACCTTGAGCTTGGCAAATAATGTCTAAAGAAGATTATAAAAGACCCAAGAGGGAAGACAAAAAAAGTCTGGGTGATAGGACATAACCCTAATATCCTGTGAAATAAAACAGAAGTTTTCCCTGCCTGGTTTTCACTCTTTACATGAAGAATAGTTCACACAAACATACTTTGGATTCCTATAAGAGTGACAGGAGGAAAAACTCCACACATGAAACTGCAATGTGTTCAGTCAGATCAGCCAACAATGCCCTGCTGTTCCCCCTCTCCTTATCCATGCCCCTGCCATCCCCTCAAAAAAGAATTACACCATTATGTCACTTTAATTCTCCTCCTGGCCCTGGAAAGTGAATGACACACACACACACACCCTTTCACTTACTCCACCTGGGACCACAAAAATCCGGCAGTGATCAGGTTTCCCATTTGTATTTCTTTTTTAAAGAAAGTATCTTCTCCCTTTTTAATTGCCCATGGAAACAGCAAGGCACCTTTGGCTAGTCAGTCCTGTTGAACACTTGACCATTTCTCATGTACTGTTCTAACCCCATACCTTCCCCTCCCCTCCCCTCCCCTCCCCTGCAGGCAGTTTCAAAAGGAAGGGAAGCCTGTGCTTCCAATTGTGATAGGTTGTGGCACCAGATTTCCCACTAGACACAAGCATATTGCACAACTCATGCCTTGCTACAACTTGTAGTAAGCCCAGGAAGGGGCATGATGAATCAATACAGTATTCACCAACTCAGTTTTGTTTTGGAAACAATTTAAAGGAATGGTTCGGTAGAGGGCTGAGGCCTATCATACAGAATGGTAGTATGGTAGTGTTCACATTATCGACACTCCAACCCATTGCCAATGTTGAGGCTACCCACAAATTCTATGGATTTAAAAAAACCAAGTTGTTTAACAAGTAGTAATTCAGCAGTGATTGAGGTGCCCAAGTAAAATGCTTGACAACATAGTTTCTGACATACTCAAAAGATTCATGGCTCATTGCAGAAAAGCACTGGGGAGAAAGAGTAGGCATCAATATTAATTGGTATTATTAGGTTTAGTATCATCACCTCTATTATCAGCCTGCAATGTACATGTTCCTTCACAGACAATGGTCATGCCTGAATGTAAAACAAGTCTCACAACTGCCACGGGACAAAACACACCTTCTGATCCTTTCACAAGCCAGTACTCTCTATAAGCACAGCACCCACAAAACTGACCATACAGGTCATCAAATGCAGCTGCGGCTCTCTGTGGTTCAAAAGTAATACAAGAAATTACCTACAGAACTTGTTAAAATTCCTGCAGAAAAATCTTCCATAACAAATGAGGACGGGAGAACAACTCTCTTGTAATTAAAAATTATTATAAAATCAAATAGCTAAAAGAGTAGTGAAAACAAAACTGATTACAAAGCACCATTATGATCTCCACTTTAAATGCATCTAAATTTGGTACAAGATGTAGCACACCACCCATATCCATCCATCCATCCATCATCTATCTTCACTACTTTGATGTGCAAAATGAGTATACAAGAAACCAAACACAATAAAACTCACATAAGCTGTGTTTGTACTTCCACACCTCCACACTTGTCAAAAAGCAAAACCCTGAAACCCAGCAGAAAAGAGGACCAGTTACTTATAAAATCTCTTTCACCTGACACAACCACAAAATGAAGTCAAGAAACACACTGTAAATTATCACTCTTAATGCCCAAAACAACTGCGAAGGAAAAACAAAGTATCCCAATTCTGGCCAGCTCCAACAGGACACTAAACATCAACATCATCTAATAAAAAATTGGCCACTTTCGTAGAAAACATTAAGAGTCATGCCACCATCAAAAATTTCTTTTCCATTCCAATTTCAAACTAAGGGAAAAAAGCAGATAAATGGAGGCACCCACAGCAAAATAAAAAGTCAGCCAAGTACCTAAGCTCTGAGTTACCCTTTCCAGGCTCTGAGCACCTTCAGGCTGATGGTGCCATGGTCTTCGGTAAAGCTAGTGCTTAAGAATCCCAGATCAGTTGCACAGAACACCCAACTCATGCAGGCAGACACACCTGCTCTATGTTGACATCGACCTCCCCACGCTGGAAAAAGGCAGTCACCTCCTACTGAGATGCACCTGACTCCTTTCTCCTCCTCTCACTGAAGCTTTCATAACTCCACTAAGCTGTTTCATAGAAGGGATTCTCAGGAAAAGACAAACTTTGAAAAGTTTCCTTCCCTGATTATAACCGTTTTCATCGCCATACCATTCTCATTTCCCAGTCCCACTGAAACTGTTTATATTAAATAGAAACCTTTATTTTATCTAGCTAAGAAAGTTTAGTAGGATCTGTCTGTTCCTATGACCTTAACTACCCGTATCATATTTTTGCCTTGGATTGGGAAATAAACTTCTTCAAAGTGGTAAGTTTTGGGGTTTGTTTTTTTCTAATTCTCTCTCTGGAAGTCTAGAGACTATGGATAGAAATACTTTCAACATTACTCTTTCAAAAGCTAAATTCATTTTTCTTCCACAGGTCCATGTAAATTTTATATGTATATTTGTGTGAGTCCATGTCATAGGGGATAATCTACATCAAAAATAAATAAAACAGATCACTAATGTTCTCCAGATGTTCCTGTGAATAGATAACACTGTGCTAATTACACAGCACAGTCTCCCCAATAAGATTCATGGATATTCAAGAGACTGCCTTAGTCATCTACACTTTAAAAACAAATTAGATATATATACACATATAGATACTTCTCCTTTTCAGAGCAATACTCAGATTTGATTTGAAAATTGTGTAGCACTTTTTAAAATGTATTCCACACTTTCTATTTAATATTTTCCCCACTCACATGTAAAAACAATTTTAACACTTGTTGGCTCTTTTTTAAATTTTGAGTTCTCTCCCCTTCTTCTGCTCTATTGAGAAGGCAAGCAATTGGATGTAGGTCATACATGCAAAGCATATTTTCTAAATTAGTCATGTTGTGGAAGGAAGGAAGGAAGGAAATGGAAAGAAATAAGAAAGTTTTTAAAAGTATACTATCTGCATTCAGATTCCATCAGTTCTTTCTAGATAGTATTTTTCATCCTAAGTCCTGCAGAACTGTCTTGGATCATGATACTGCTGAAAACAGGTAAGTCATTCACAAATGATCATCATGCAATATTGCTCTTACTGTGTAAAATGTTCTACTGGTTCTTGTGTCGCACTTTCAATGACACTTGTGAGCTACTTGCTAGCATAGAATTCCTTTTTCATAAAGCACAATATTATCTCCATGAAGCCATATGGAAGTTAATCAGGTAACACACACAGTCTCTGAAAAATCAGAGGTAATCCAGAGATTCAATGGAAATACAGAAGATGGGGGTAAGCAGGCTATGACGAATCATGACTCTATTATGAGAAGTGGCATAAAAGACATCATTAAGGATATATATGACTAGAAAAGAAGATGAGACAGTCATGCGGTAAAGAAGTTAATGAATAGAAAGACCAAATGTTAGCTAGTCCCTATCAAACTACTAAAAGTTCCCAATGAATGCCTCCATGTGTTGGATAATTCCTTCATAAAGGATTTACAGAAAGGCATGGACAAGAATCACAAAAGACAAAGAGGTCTAGAGGAATTTCAATATGTAGCAATAGAGAGAGAACACACACCAATGTGATCCTGCAAGCATCAAAGCATTATGTATGCTTATTTACATACATTATACATATGCACATTTTACATGATTCTTACTGATTTGTGAAATGATGAAAAAGAGTAACACTCAAAGGAGTATCCTATTTTTAAGAACATGTATTCTTAGAGAGGGAGAAATTACATTTATAAAGTAAAGTTCTTTTGAGACAATTTGTTTAAATAGCTACCATAAAATGTTTGGGTTCATCTGGGTATCATATTTCAAGGTTTTAATATGGCATACTTAAAAATATCAGGCCTCCATTTTGGGTAATGCCAATAATTTCAGATATCAAAAGAGTTAAAGACGGTAAAAAGTATGCATAAGGCATTTGTTTAATCTTATCCAGCTTAGACTGTATTTCTTCATGACAGAATTATTACATTTCTAAAGACATTTATGTCAGAAGAACTGGAGCCTTCTGAAATATGATAAACTAGGATTCTCCTCTAGTTAAAATAATAAAGGGGGGGGGGCCGAGGAGAAGGGTTCTGAAACTCAAGTCTTTCCATACTGTAAGAATGGCAGTTTTCCAGGAAAGCATTTCACTGGCCCTTAGCCCAGACTTTCTTCTATTGAGTTTGTTCCTAAAGACAAAAATCTGTTCTACCTCCATTAAGTCAAACTCAATGGAAGAAGATCAGAGTCTGGCTACTGTATTTAAAGTTCCAGGAGACAGGGGCAGACTAGGCATATAGGAGCACTGATTTTCCATTCTAGAGTTTTCTGTTCCAGAATAATTGAGATGAAACAGAAACACAATGGAAATCATCTTAAATTACATGGTAGAACATGCAATTTTCAAGGGTGGGTTAATATTGTTTCAAACTCCTCCCAAATGTGATCCTTAAAACCTACTTATACTGTAAGCCGAATACTGCCATGAACTGTGAACAAAGTCATAAAGGACAAAAACTGCTATTCCCATTGAAAAATAAATGATATTGACCCGGCAGCTTCATGAGAACAAATCCTCAACACCCCCATTTTCTTTCTTCCCTTTCCTTTTCCTCCCTCTCCCTCATTCTAATGCCTCAGTTCTATCAGTTAATAAGACATAAAATTTTTTAGCATGGGAAAATTATCTCCAACACTGTATTCTTCTTGTTCCTTCCCCATCCACTAACTGTATATGGTTTGCAATATAGGTCACTCCTGGTTCATTTAGATTCTAAAACAAGTCTTAATCAGTTCAAATTATAAGGAGTTTCCATCTTCCAGGAAAAAAAAGAGAATAAAATATTTTAGGTTTTATTTGACAGGATTATTTGGTGTTTCAGGGAAAATGATATAGGGAAAAGGACAATAGACTTTGTTAGGTTCTACAAGCTGTGGTATTGACTGTGATGGAACATTATTGTGGTTTAAGAAATGACAAGCAGTATAATTTCAGAAAAACCTGGACTGATGCAAAGTGAAGTAAGCAGAACCAGGAGAACACTGCATACAGCAACAGTTGTAAGATAAAGAACTGTGAATAACTCAGCTATTCTCAATATAACGATCCAAGACAATCCCATAATGAAGCTTGCTGTTTGCCTTCACTAAAAGAACTAATAGTTTGAATACATTAAGAAGTATGCTATTTTTCACTTTTTTTCCCTAGTCTTCTTGTACAAATGACTAATAGGTAAATGTTTTACATGATTACACATGTATAACCTATATCAGATTGCTCAGGGAGGGAGGATGGGAAGGAAAAATAGAATTTGGAACTGAAAACTTTTTTTTTAGATGTTAAAAACTGTTTTTAACATATAATGGAGGGATAAAATATTACTAATTATTCTAAAATGTTAAAAATAAATCTAGGTTCTAGTCTCAACTCTTCTACTTATCAGTTGTGTGACAGGGTAATTTAATTTCTTCAAGTCTCAATTTCTTCTGTGGTATGAGATGGTTAGACTAATAGATCTGCGTTTCTTAATATTTAGTCCCCCAATCCCTGGGGAGTCCTGAAGACCTTTACAGGGGCCCATAAGGTCAAAACTATTTTATAATGAGTTTTAGATGGTTTTGATTTCTAACACTTCAAATGTCAATAGACATAATCCAAATAAACAAAAGTTCTTTGAGAGGATCTTCAGTTATTTTTAAGAGTATGAAGGGATCCTGAAATCAAATAGGAGCTATTGTACTATTAAAAAGTTTTTTAAGGTTCTTTACAAACCTAAAACTATCTCATTTTTCCTGAGCCCTCAATGCTACCCCTCCCCCATCCCCCATGGAATTGGATGGAAATTGTCTAACTTTTTATCCATGGCTACATTAAAAAGGCACGATTTCCACAGAAAAGGAAAACAGCAGTTGTAAATAATCAGAAATTTGACATTCAAATTTTAACTACACTTGACAGTTCAAGGGCAAAGAGTTATGAAAGAATTCCCTCCAAAGTAACTATGTGAAATTGTCTATTTCAAAATTCTGCATGACTTCTTTCTAAGCCATGTTTATTAGCCCACAACCTAGCACACAGTAGGCACCTACTCAATGGTTGGTAGTTTTACTGACTAAACAAAACAGATTAACGTAAACTTCTTCTGTCAGAAATTGTTACAATGATCTTTGTATTTCCCTTAGTGCCTAGGTTTGGTATTTGAATGGAATTCTGATAAAGAGAGTAACAGAGGTTGAAAGATTAGGATTAGACAGTTCATTGTTGGACTGAACCAGAAAACATAATATCTTTTTCCCTTCATGTTCTCAGGACAAAAGATGAGCTACAGAGTTACTTTATTTCTGAATTTTCTATCATCACAATTCAGAAGAAGAATTAAAAACTGTAACATAGGACAACTTGAACAAAGTGGCTGAACAATCAGGAATGATCCCTGAAGGAGATGAGATTTCAGAAGAGTCCTGAATGTGGTAAAGGAAGTAATCTGGCAGACATGCTGCAAGTCAGAAAAGGCTTGTGCCTAGTGGAAAGCCTGGAAGAAGGTAGAACGAGTGTGAGAACCAGCAAGACTCTGAAAAGCCTTATTTAACTAGACTAAACAGCAGCTGGGAAGCTGAGAAAGGCGGTACTCAGAACATGGTTGGGAAAGGGACTCGAAGCCAGGCTGAATAGCTTAAATTTGCCACAAAGTCCAATGGCGCCAGTGATGATTTTGATCAAAGTGGAAGGCCAGGTGGAAATCTGCCCTCCATAAGCTGAGTAATTAATTCAAAGATGTTTATGAGATACACCAACAACAACCACTGTACTTTCCCAGAAATTTTAACCAAGTGATTAACCTTCTAGAATTTTGCACAAAAAAGAATGAGCAAAATTGAATATCTGTTTTCCAAATAGCACTTGAAAGGAAAAATTCATTTAAAGCGTTTTTTTAAAAAGTTAATTTGCTATTCCTTTACATATTAAAAAATGTCAATATTAAGAATGTCCATTGGGGGTTTCAAATTCATAATGAAACAAGTTTTCAGAAATACTGAGGAAAGACACTAACTTGACTGGAATAGCGCTGCTATTAAAATTGTAAAAATATAAAAACTGGAAGAGACCCTGGAGATTATCTAGTCTAATCAGAAGCAGGCAACTATTGTAGTAGAGTAGTGGTTAGAGCATAGGGCTTAAGAGTCGAACGAATTCAGATACTGACTCAGATTCTTACTCTCTCTGTGATCCTGGGCAAGTCATTTAACTGCTTTCAGTCTCAGTTTTCCCACCTGTAAAATGGGAAAAACAACAGCACCTACCTCCAAGATCTGTTATAAGGGTTAAAGAAAAAACATGTAAAATGCTTTACAAACCCTAGGGCATTATATAAATTCTAGCTGTGATTATTAGCATTAATTATTATTTCTAGATCAGGAAACTGTAAGTCTAGAGAAGTTAAAAAAAATTTCCCACAATCACACAACTAGTTAGCGGTCAAGGCTGGGCTGAGAAACTGATCTAAAAATTATTCTTACTCCTAGTTTCTATGGGTTATTTTTAGTTATTTATTTTCAGAAATTCTTAGCTTCCAAATGAAGGTCAGGTCTCAATACAACAGACTGAAGAGCTTTCAGGCTCCTTTGTTATAGTGGGATTTTGATGCATGAAATGCTATTTGACGTAAGTGGGGACCCCAGCTGAGGCTCAGAAGTCTTCTTGTTATATAATGCTTTCACTGGATGTCAGAATGGGACTTCATATCCAGAAAGAAACCAGTGAAGAGTACAGAAGATGAAGAGAGACTAAAATCTCATGGCTTAGATCTGATCTGTGAAATTTTCTAAAGCCAGAAAGGAGATGCACGATACCAAGGAAGACAAAGACTAGGAACTCAGTAAACCACACATAGAACAACACACAGTTTGCAAAGAAAAGAGGGAAGGCAAACTTTTTCTCTTGTTAAACAGTGAAATCTTTGAGGAAGGGAGATAGGAAGACAGGAAGGGGGGAGGGAGGAAGAGAGGAATGAAGGAAGGGAGAAAGGGAAGAAAGGAGAGAAGAAAGAAAGGGAGAAAGCAAGGAAGGAAGGAAGAGAGAGGGAGGGAGGGAGAGAGAAAGAGAGAAAGGAAGGAAGGGAAAGGAAAGGAAGGGAAGAAAGAAAGAAAGAGAAAGAGAGAGAGGGAAGGAAGGAAAGAAGGAAGAAAGAAAGAAAGAAAGAAAGAAAGAAAGAAAGAAAGAAAGAAAGAAAGAAAGAAAGAAAGAAAGAAAGGAAGGAAGAAAGAAAGAAAGAAGGAAAGAGAAAGAGACCTACTTTTTTTATAGTGTCTGGATAATTCCTTGGCTAATGTGCATGAAACCATTACATTACCATGGATTAAGCTTCTTACCTATAATCCCACTGTCCTTGCTTTCCAGTGTGGAACTAGGGCTGCTAATGGTCCCACAGGGACTTTTGGTGGCTGCCGTCTTGCTGACACAGCTATTCAAGGTTGAGCAGGGACTGTCAGTGCTAGGTGATGTTGTACTGCTCGTTAGTGTAGAGCAAGGACTGATTCCTTGGCTAGGAGCTGTACACTGCAAGATAATGGAATGAATAGTTAGCAATATATACCATACTTCCTTTTTTCCTTTTAACTCGAATTAATGAAACTAAAATCAATCAGTCAATCAAAGATCATTTCCACAAAGACAAAGCTTTAAAATCTGGGAGGTAAACATATAAATGTGCAGTCTTTAAATCTTTCCAATTTTAAAGACTAAATCTGTTTTTTTCTGTTGTTTTCTTTTTGTTGCTTTTTCATATTGCCTTAAAAGGAAGAGGTTTGGAAGGGGTTTCATGGAAATTCAATATTTGTGAATAAAACCACCAGAAAGATTTGCTTTTGTTTAGACATTTTACAGAAGGCAGGATGGCTGTTTGACCTCTGTAATGAAATTCTGGGAACTCCGTTTTGGGGGATTTTGTGTTGGTTTTTTTTTAATGTTTTACTAACACTGCAACCTGCATTCCATTCTTCAAGATTTATGGGGTACAGGATCAAGGTAAGAGGAGATCGGTGGCTACTCCGTGATCTCAATCAACACATGACATCTCTGCAGAGGGGGAGCTGGTGCATCAAACTCATTTCTATTCACAAGCACACATCATGAAACAAACTGCACGCATGGCATTTCTGGGGAGGTGGGAGTACTATCTCGTTAGAGAAGCCATTTGATCTAATCATATGTTGTCTCTGCTCTATCTCACATAAATCACCCCATCTATCTTCAAAAAAAAACTCATAGATTTTTTTTTAAGTGTAGGAGGGACAGTTACAATAATGTGAGATCAAAAAAACATAGGCTAAAGCTGACAGCATCAGGGACATTAAGCTATTTTGCCTTAAATATTTGCAGCCACCATCTAATGATGGCAGGCAGAAGGCTAATTCATAAATTAATTCTTAGATTCTGCCACTGTCCACCTTTCCCCAACCCACCTCACTGCACAAATTTCGTTGCCTAAAGCAACCAACTGTTGAAATACATTTCAGTACATAAAAACACCAAATTAACTGCCTAAACATGCTATCCCCACAGGAGGACAAGGAGAACAGGGGTTCTTGCTTTCTTCATCCTCTGGATAAGCACAAACAGCATTCTCTTCCACAGGACTCATTACCATGGCTTCATTTTTTTCTTCAAGGGCTATGTGTGCGGTGCTTGGGATCCCTTCTCCCAGCAAAAAGCCTAGTCTCGTCAACAGTTCCTGAGCTGCAGGCGAACAGCTCGATTCATTGTCTGTCTTTGCTTCTGTAACAAAGAAAGGAAACAATGAGGTTGCCCCTCTGTCAAGGGAATTTGGTACCACATCTGGATGCCATACAGGCATTAATGACAGCAGCGGGTCCTTGTGTCTTTGTGTGTCTTTATAAAAAAGAACATAGTTTGATAATGCAGTCCTGTCCCTGAGGTATCAAGACATTCTAATTAACAGGCAGCAACTCCAAATGTAGACTTTTACATGAAACATCCAATCTGGAGACGTACAATTTTTGCCAAAACAGCTTCTTTTTTCAGAACCAAAGAAAAATGGCTATAAACCACTAAAAATCCAAAACTCTTCAGGTCCTTCTAGTAGAAGTAAAATTGGACCATATCTATTGAAATAGCATCAGATACAAGACACAGGAGTGGTCCCTGAGGAATGAGGAAAGTCATGGTACTGAGATAAAACTGTCATTATTCTCAGTACAATTAAATAAAGTATGTGGTCACTACATTAATACAAAAACACACTTGGTATTGCAAGATGTGGTGCAATAGGTAGGGGGCTAAGACCTGAGTTTAAATACTGCTTCAAACACTTATTGGCTAGGTAACCTGAGCAAAACCCTTTGCTTCTTTCAACCTCAGTTTCCTCATCTGTAAAACAGGAAAGAAAAACAGGACCTACCTCCCAGGGTAGTTGTAAAGGTCAGATGAGATAAAATATAAAGTGATCTGCAAACCTTAAAACACTATATAAATGGTAGTTCCTATTGCTACTACAGGTAGCAATACCTGTTATTTGTAGTAACAGTTACCAAAAAAGAATGACCTTGAGATAAAGGGTTCTTTCTGAGTAACAGGGAAATCTGTCCCAAAAAAAACCCCAAAAAGCATCAAGAAAAAAGAACTTTTCAGGCCAAAAGTACCAGGTACATCAAATGACACAAAAAATTACAATTTTACTTAGAAATAAAAATTTTCATTTTAATATCTCTATTTTCTTTGCCTTATGTATAAAAAAATACACTACTTAAACTGATGCAACTTGGACCTTCGAGGAATTAAATTAAATTCTGGTCCTTCTAGTTTTAACTACTAGGTTAAAAAATCATACTGGAATTTGCTGAGTAGCACAAAATAATAATCAGAGCGTATTTTATAAGAACTTGTGAGGATATGTTTCAAAACCATCCTTTTTGTTCAAGTACTCCCTAAAGATCTGCCACTTGGTTTTCTTCCACAAAGTGATTTTAGCTATGGGATTTAATTTAAACATCAAATATGTAAATTATCTTCACATCCAAAATCCTAACATAAATATGGCTAACCTTGGTGAAATGACATTCGCCCTGCAACACCTCTCACATACACTAAATCAACATCTTCCAGGGAATAAGATACTGTATTAGATAAAATAAGGTTTACTAAAAAATAAAAGAGTAAGCAACATGCAAATATTGAACAGGTCATCCATTTCAATTTTTTCTATTCCCACTCCTCCTGCCCCCCTCTACCTGCATAACCCCCTCTTTAGTAGCTCATGAATCTAAATGACTACAATGATTGGGTAAGGGGCAGACTGTGTAGGACTGGGGAACCTCCTGCCTCAAGGTCACATGTGGCCCTCTACGTCCTCAAAAGCGAAACCTTCTGACTAAATCCAAGCTTTACAGAACAACTTCCCTTAATAAAAAGGATTTTTTCTGTAAAACTTGGACTCAGTCAAAAGGCCTCACCCAAGAACCTAGCAGACCATGTGTAGCCTTGAGGTCACAGGTTCCCCATCTGTGGTGGTAGAGGTGACACAATGAAAAACAGGAAAATAAATGTCTAGAAACTAGAAGCTATAATCCTCTAAATAATAATTCCCATTTATATAGCACTTGAAGGTTTGCCAAAGTACTCTCCTCACAACAATTTGTGAAGAAGGTAGCCCAAGTGTTATTTCCATTTCACAGGTGAAGAAATAGTAAAAGCTTTGGGAAGTCTGGTGACTTGCCCATGGTTACACATAAATGAAATGTCAGAGGGGAGAGTCAAACAGAGGTCTTCAAGCTCAATTTATCATGCTGCCTCTCTCTTCTTTGAGGCCACAAATGTGAGCCATGCAACAGAGTACAATTCAGTAGTCTCAGAAATGGTGGCCTGACCAAGTGTAAAGACTTAACTTGGAAGTTGATCTCCAGCCCCAAGGTTGTGTATGACTGTCCTTAGCATTCTGGTATTTAATATTTTAATCTAAAATTTGCACAAAAAGAGAGATACAATGATTATAAAATTCACAAATGACGCAAAACTAAAATAGCTGATGTAAAAAATCAGCCCTTCCTACTGCACTGCCCTGCGCCAAAATCTCAACAGGGTAAAACACTGGACTAAATATAATAAAATTGAATTTAATAAGAATAAATGTGAAATTTTTCGATTGGGTTCAAAAACTGAACTTCACCAAATAAAAGAGTAAAGATATACCCGAAGATAAGTTTACATGAAAAAGATCTGAGGGTTTTAGTGGGCTACAAGCTCAAAGTGTGATATGGAAGAGCTGCATTTGTAAAAATCCATCTGTTTTCCATCTGCTCATTGATAAGCATTAAATACATGTGTGCCATGCACTGGATTACGAAAACAAAAAATGAAAGGCACTGCCCTAGAGGAGTTTATAATCCACTTGGAAAAAACAGTAAGTAACCAAATAACAAAATAGTAAATTAGACATATGAGTCTGTGTGTGATTGAAAATGCCCAGAGTTGGGAAATGGTGGACTCTGTATAAGGTATAGCAAGGAGGCCACCATCACTGGATCACAGAGTACATGAGGGGGCAGTAAGGTGTAAAAACACTGAAAAGATAGGAAGAGGCCAGGTGATGAATGGCTCTGAATGACAAGAGAATTTTATCTTGATGCTCTTGCTGATAGGGAGCCATTGGAGTTTACTGAAGAGGGTGTCAGACATGTTTTAGGAAGACAGATTTGACAGGTGGATAGAGGATATATTAGAATGAGGAGAGAATCCGGGCAAGGAAACCCACCAGCAGGCTACTGCAATAATGCAGGTGTGAAGTGATGAGGGCCAGCCCCACGGTGGGGCAGTATCACAGGAGACAAGGGGCCATGTGGGAGGAATATTAGGAAGGTAAAATCAACATCTTGGAAACAGATTGGATAAAGGTTTGAGACAGGCAGAGCAAGGTGTCAAGGATGACACCTAAGTTATGTGCTTTGGTGACTGAAGGAATCAAGGTACTCTCAACAGTAACAGAGAAATTAAGAGGGAAGAGTTTAGGGGGAAAGATGAGTTCAGTTTTGGACATGTGGATTTTAAAATGTCTATTGTACATCACATTTGAGGTGGAAATAGAAGACTAGAGATCAGGAGACAGGTGAGGCTGGACAAATAGAGTGGAGAGTCATCTGCCTAGAGATGTTCACTGAAACCAGAGAAACTGATAAAATCACCAAGTAAAATGTTTAACATAGAGGGAGAACAGAACCCTGGAAGATAACCACTGTTACCAGGTAGGACCTGGAAAAAGAGCCAGCAAAAAAAGACAGAGAAGGAGGACCAGAAAAGCAGGAGAGCTAGGAGAGAGCAGTTTTATGAATATGATTAACAGTGTCAAATGCAGAGAGGTCAAGGAGAATGAGGATCGAGAAGAGGCCATCAGGTTTGGCAATTAAAGAGAATATTAGTAACCTTGGAGAAAGTATTTTTGGTTTAATGAGTTGCAAACTGCAAAGACTTAAGAAGGAATGACAGGAAAGGAAGTAGAGGGACCCTACTGTGGATGGTGAGACACAGAATACTCTCTACTGGGGATGGGCAGATGAAGACTGTTTTGGTTTTTTTTTTTTAATAATGGTGGTGATGCAGGCATGTTTGCAGGTGGTAGGAAAGAAGTGAATAGATAGGGAGCAACTGAGTATCAATGGTAGACTAGCGATAACAGAGGGGGCAACCTGTTGGAGAAAACAAAATGAAATGGGATCGTTTGTGTATGTAGAGAAGTTTGCTTTGGCAAGGACAAAGGCCACTAATCTACACATGAGAATGTATGTGAAGGAAGGAGGGGAACCGTGCCAAATCGGCATCAGCCCAGACACACCTAATCTCAAAACAGGATCAGTACCAACTCCTCCCTCTACCTATCCACTTTCCCAAGCCATCACACCAAGCCTTAACACAGCTAAGAGGGACATCCACTTTATCTGTCTGAAATAATAGGCCAAGATCAATATGCACTCCCAGGGTACAGTAAAAAAGAAAAGAATTCATGTTATGGGGCTTGGAAATAAGATGATGTGAAGAGAGGGATGAAAAGTTTCACTGCTTCCGCCTTCCCTAGGCCTCTCCCCATATGACATACCCATCCACTGCACTGTTATCTGGTCACACCCATGCACCAGAATTACCCATTTCTGGTATAACCAGAATTATACAGGAATTTTGCCAGATAATATTCTGGGTCAGCAACTGTTGGGAGAAAGTGGGGGAGGAGAAACAACTTTGAGGACTCTGATATCACCAAATTTGCCTTGACAAACAATACTGCCATCTCTGCCACATGTAAGGTTTTTTCCTAAGAGTCTTCAAGTATCAAGCCACATGTAAATATGCAACTTCAGGGCTCCATTGTTTCAATACATCTATATTTCTAGGGAAGCCTACCTGTAGAGCTAAGGAGTTCAACCAAGAGCAGAAACTAGGGACAGGAGATCCAAAACTCTTCATAAATCAAAAGTCAAACCATCATCCAAACCCTGTCCCTTTTTATGGAAAACACATGTCACAGTAAATGTAAAAGGGGAAAGGGAAAGTGAAAATAGGCATGTAAGTTAACCCTAACAAAGGGTCTACCCAATAGCACAAAACTCTCAGAAACCTACTATTGTACTGGATTACAATGTCCCAGATCTTTCAAGTTCTACATCTATTTTCTCTCTCTCCTTTCAAAGCTTTATTCCTTCAAGGAGATTCACCTCCTTCCTGTTATGCCCCAGCCATGTTGCTGCCACCCCAGTTCCACTTCCCTTGAAAGGTCTTTCATCCTCTTCCCATCATCCTGTCCTTCTGTATTCCACTTATTCATTCAATGCATCTCTAATTTACAGTCTCTTTCTCTGACTCTGATCTTCCCTTTCAATTTTAAGGACTCTTTGGTGAAGTGTAACAGTTGTTCAAAATTTTAGGAAAGACAGGGTCACCAATGATGAACACTTGTAACAAAGTGAAAATGTTATGATCCTGTTCTCCATAATGAAGATACCTGAACAGCCAAAAAGCTGAAAACCTAAGCTTTTATTTTTAATTTTTAAAAAATAAAATCCTAACAAAATTCTGGATTACTCTTTTTATATCTATAGCTAATATCAAAGTGCTAGAGAATCTGCTTTTCTAACTAATGTCTGTGCCAGTTTGCTTCTTTTTTTTCAAGTCATGCCCCATTTATTTCACAGTTAATGTGCATCTACTACAAACAGAAAATTCTCAACATCTTACCTAGTTGTGTAAACTTTGAAAGGTTCGCCTTTAGTAGTAACACTGAAAGACATGAGAAGAACAGGTCTCAAACCCTGTCCCCTTCTCCAATATTCCACAAAGAGTACAGGTAATAACAATGTTCCCAGTCAGTGGCCTTTAATGAACATTTTCCCCTAATCTTATGTCCCATTACCACATGCTTACTGTGTGGAGGGGTTTAAAAAAAAATGCGAATGCACTCATAGCCTTTCCTATGTGAAATAATAAAAGGCCATGTCTGAATTACAAAGTAGATGGTGGAAACTGTAACAATGATGGTGGTGATAATGAACAACCTATACAGCCCTCTCACATTTATCCAGTATTCTCAACATATGATTAAGATCTACTCTCGAATCCTTCCCTTCTAGTATTGGGAAAAAGGATCACACACACACACACACACACACACACACACACACACACTTACCCCCCCATTAGAACTCTGATCCCAAAAATATTGCCTCTTCATCATCTTCATCTTCTCCCTTTCCACTGGTTACTTCCCTTCCATCTTCAAAAGTGCTCCGCCTTCCCCTAAGAAAAGCTACACCAAACAACCCCAAACTATTATCTTAATAATTATCCAATCTTTCCTTCTACTACTGAACCCCACATGGTCTCCAGCCACTGCTTTCCCTTTCTGTCTACCTCCTACCTCCTTAAACACCTGCAATCTGGCTTACAACCCCACCACTCTGCTCACAAGAACAAGCCCTGTGAAGTTCATAAATGCCTCTCTTGCTAGATCTAATAATCTTTTCTAGTTTTCATCCTCAATCAATAAACAAGCATTATTAAGGGCACTCTATGCGCCAGAAGCTACAAAAACAAAAGATGAAACAATCCTTGCTCTCCAGGAGTTTACATTCTACCAGGGAGACACACATATATAGGCATCCCAAAAGCCTGAATAACTTAAAGCTATCCTAAGATTCTTGAGACACCTTCTGTATTAATGATAGCGACAGGCACTAGACCTGTGATTTCAATGGCATAGAACTCTAGGGTAAGGAAACTCTCTACAAGGGCAAGTCAACACTCTCTTGGTAATAGAGTCCTGGAGGGTGGCCTGGGGCACTGAAAGGGTAGCTAGCCCAGAGGTCACAGGTTCAGTATGTGTCAGAAACCAGCTCTCAATCCACAGTCATACTGTCTCTCTTAAACAGACACAACAAATACAAGTGTGTTGTTGAGGAAGGGCAGAATGTAGTTGGGAGGATGGGAAAAGATTTTTAAGTTCCTTTTTGAACTAGTAATTTTCTGAGGAATGAGGATATGGTAAATTCCAGGCAAGCAGCAGGGCCTGGGAAAAGGCAGGAGAGAAGGAAACAGGATGTTGTAAGGTGAACACAGTGAGAAGGCTGGTTTGATAGGCCATAGAATGTGGAAAAGGGAGCAATATCTGAGGAAGGAGAGTAGAGCTTAGGGCCCACCCTACTCCAAACATCCTTCTATAAAATGCTCTTTGGGGACTCATCATGAAAAATGCTGTCTTCATGGAAAGACAGAAGGAGTGAACTTTCAGTGAAGATGGAAGCATTCACTTTCCTTCTCTTGCTCTTATTTTAGAGGGCAGGGTGTGAAATATGGATAATATACATGACTTCTCGTGTATAACTGATATACTGCCTGCTTTCTCAATGAGTGGGGAAGGGCTAGAGGGAGGGTAAAAATTGAGAACTCAATTTTTTTTTAAAATAAATGTTCAGATAAAGTAAATTTTTTTAAAAAATAAAACAAAATGTGCTTTGGACCTACCCAATCTCACTACTGCCTTGTAAGTCTATAAATACATCTAGCCCGAACCCTACAACGCACTATGAGCTGATTTTCATACCAAGAATCCAGTCCACACTTCAACATAATCCCTTCAAACTAATATTTAAAGTCAATGACATGGAGGTTTCCTACTTCAACCAAACAGCAATCACCACATTTTTAATAGGCAAAGACCATGGGCTATGAATTTTATTAGATGGGCTATGAATTTTTTCCCCTAATTCTTCACACGAACACTTTTTTCACCTGCCTCATGATTCTATAGAATCCAAGATATAGATCTAAAAGGGACCTCAGACTTCACTTTTACATGAGTAGACAGAGGCCTGGAGAGCATAAATGGCTGGCCCACATGGGCCATAAGCATCAAAGGCAAGATCTGAACGCTGAATCTCTATCTCCAGAGTCAGCGGTCTTCTCAAGGGCTCAAATTAACATCTTCCTATCTTTGGGTATTTAATATTAATTAGTACTAAATACTGAGTGCTTATAGAGTCTAAGCAGTTAGAATCTATTGCTGTTTATGTCCGATTGTGCCATTTGGGGTTTTCTTGGCAAAGAAACTGGAGAGGTTTGCTATTTCCTAATCCAGCTCATTTTACAGTTGAGGAAACTGAGGCAAACAGGACTAAATGACTTATCCAAGGTACTCAGTAAGTGCCTGGGGCAGGAATTGAACTCAGGTCTTCCTGATTGACTCCAGGTCTGGTGTTCTATCCATATATATATCCATATACAGTTGTACCAGCTAGCTGCCCTCCTTAGAATCTATGTGTATGACCAAAGACAAATCACTGTATCCTGGAGCCTCACTTTCTCTATCTGTCAAGTGAAGAGGTTCACCTACATGATCTCCAAGGGGCCTTTTGGACTCACACCATGACCCTGAAGGAAAATACATTTAAATGTTCCTAAACAAAAATTATTTTTTTAAGCAAATTATTTCACAATTAAAAACTAGGAATGAGTTAAAAATGAGAACCATGCTAACAAAGATTTGAAGGCAACTCACTGGAACAGGATAAATCTAAGAACTTGGAACAGTTTAATGTTTCACCAGTCAATGTGATATTTCACAAGTAGTTGCTAAGTAGGCTGGGTTCCCTAGATGTTAAACTTCATTTTTATCCAGCAAAGCAATATTTCTTAGAGATGTAGCAATGTTTATCAAAACTGCCCCTTGTCAAAAGTCAAATACTAAATTCTAATCTAAAATGCAAAAGTTGATTTTTAAAGGAGATTATTCTGTCATTTTGTTTCATTGAAGAAAAAAGGAACTGCAGTTATCAGTAAAACCTTTTTCTCTAAGGCCCAACTCGGTGCTACCTTCAAAGTCTTAGAACATCGGAAAGAAAATGTTTTGTTGACCCATGGACCTCTGCTTGGGTTTAAATCTCTAATTCTTCTTTTTTCTTCTTTTGGTACTAGATGCTTCTCCAGGCAAAATGACTTAAGTATAAAGACCTTATTTTCATATATGGCAAAATAAATTAACCCCACTGAGGTTTCAAAAATTCTACAGGGATTATTTAACCACGTAGCCCGTTACTAATTGTCATGTTCAATTTCTTTACGCAAATGCCTCCTCATGGAGCCTTTGTACAGATAACTCTGATGAGGTTTCCCTTAGTCCCAAAGTGCATGACCTTATTCCTATAAAAGTTATGATGATTTCATACGTTTTAAATCTAAAACTATGCCCCTTTGACTAAACTTCTCCCTCCCATTCAGAGATACAGGGCCGGCAGGAAGAGAGAGAAGGAGCTTGCTCTTTTTGTTAAAGATACAAAGACATTTTCTGATGCTTCCAGGATAGTTACTTCATGGCTCCGGTTAAAAGGGGAATAGCTGATGTTAAATCAAAGGGCTCGGTTGTCAAGAGAGAATAGCCCATAAGCAAATGCCATGCTAGTCACTAACAACATTTCTGTGGCCATCTATGCGCTTGAATTGAGTTCAACAAGACCCCCATGGAAGAAAAGGGAACTAATTCTGGGATTTTAAAGAGAGGAAGAAAACTCCAAAATAAGAATTTCATTTTCCCCACCCCACAGGAAATACCATCCGTACTGAATTTTATAAAGGCATCATTCTGCAGACTGAATAGATTCTTAGCAGTATCCCGACCCAGGCAGGGATTAAGAAATGTTATCTGTATGAAAGCACATGGTGTCTACGATAGCCAATCTGGTAGCAGCATGGCCAACTGGACTCACTGATTAAACTGAGGAGGTTAATGACAGTAAAACTTTATCTAGAAGAATTCCAACATTGAACTCTGGGATTTAAACATTGAAACCAGGCATGTTTGATATTCACTTAAATTTTAAAAGTCATACATTTTCTTCCCTGTTCACATACGTTGTATGTATACATAGAAAGGGGGAGGGTAGAATATTCATTCATACACACATACACACACACACACACATACACACACACACACGATCCCAGATACTTATAATAAACAGACACTGTTGTGTCTCTACTGGATGTGACCTGGAAAAATGAGAAGAAAGGAAAACCCGTCCTATCGTGTAGGACAAGGGAGGAATGAGGAGAACCTGGCTCTCCTACCCCAAGGTTCTTCAAATGTTGGTCCTCTCTCATCTCCTAAATCTACATCCGCATCCCCACCATGGGGTCCTAGCAGTGTTCCTACTTATTCCCTCTCAGATTCAATTCAAATATCTTCACTCTTTCCCATACTGTACTTCATTCTTCCTTACTCCATCCCCAACCCCTATAACACCATCATTAGGGTACCCATACCAACCCTCTCCAATGAAAGCCTTAGCTACTGGCAGGGGATTCCCAAATTTGCTTGGGTAGTTGATGTGTCAAGAGAGAGAAGTTGCATTCACAAGTTTTCAGTAAGAATTTTTTTTATAAATAATTAAAGGAGGCAGTACAGTGCAGTGGATAGAACATTGAATTTAAAAATAAAAAAGAACTGGTTCTATCTACTTCAGGAGATTACAAGCTAGCAAATCACTTTAATCCTTATGGTTCTGTTTCCTCAATTGTAAAATGAAGGAGTTGGACCCTTGACCTTTAAGGTCCCTTTCAAGCTCAAAATCTAAGAATGAAATCAGGTTTTAATCTATAATACTATATTCCAACAGACTAAACCAGGAATGGGGAATCTGGGGCCTCAAGGCCACATGTGGCCCTCTAGGTCCTCAAGTGTGACACTTTGACTGAATCCAAACTTCACAGAACAAATCCCTTTAATATTCCCTATGAAAATCATGCAGACCAGTAAAGTTTAGTCACCAAACTGTGGATTTAATCATCTTCATTGTTATTCTTAAAGATTATATGTATTAATATATCTATATAATCACTATTATTTTTAAGATTTATACTTTATAAAACCCTTTGTATGTTCCTCGAAGTGACCCTCTTTGAATAATTACATATTTCCTCATTTTATAAATGGACTATCCTGTAAACTTAATCATCACTTATTACATTGTTACTATGGCAAAATGTGTTATAAAGTGCCAAACCAATTTAGAGATGAACTTTTTTTTAACAGTTCTTTCTGTAAACTGAAGCTGGCCTGTATAGGAATTAACAAGTGAATTCTTAGAACCACATCAAAAGAACAAAGAGAGCTATTTATAAATCTGGTATATGCGATGACTTCATTTAATGTCAGCTAAACATACTTCCAGAACTATACAGACAGGAGAAAAAAGTACAAATAAAACAATTGTCAATGTATCATATTAAATCTAATTAGAGAGTTTTTCTCCCTTATTATTAAAATGTTTATATGTTGGTTCTATTTAAAGATTTTGAAAATATTTAAAAATATAAATTCACTTTAAAGAAGAGATCGCCACTACAAAAGCCTGATCCCTTTCTATAAAAGCTTGATTGAACTTTTTAAAACAGAGAAGGAAGAAATGAAAAAAAAAAAGCATTACTCTAGATGACAGGTTTTTTTTTTCCTTTTAGGACACAACAAAAGAGGGGTAGGGTGGGAGGATAACTAGAGCTTAAATATACTCATTCACCACAGGCCCACTCAACCTTTCCAGCAACAGGTAGGATTTCTAGAGTGTACACAGATAACCAGTTTCCTGCATCTACTTCAGGAAAATCCTTCCCTGTGAAAACTATGTAGTCCAGCAAAGGCTATGTAGTCCTTTAAAAGATGCTGGAATTACCTGACTAGTTCTCTCTAAAGTGGAGATCATTGTTGGGTGTTCTTAAAAAAATCACTGAAAATACATTCTTACCATTCTGATTGGACTCTGTTGCCTCTGACACTTTTCTCAGTGGTATTATAACTGCATCTCCTGGCACTCTGGGACTCTCCACGTACTTGGGCTTCCTGATTGGACCTGCAGTAGAAAAGATCCAAGGGGGTCTAATTTTTTCCAGATGCAAAGAAAGCTTCAGAATGTACAGTATGTATCCTCACCAAGCTCCAAATAAGTCTAAAGGAAATGCTGATCCTCTCCCCCCACCCCCCACCAGACACATGCAACCCACCCACACCCACAACAAACCACTTCAGTTGGAATCGGGGAATGTCCAGTCAGGGCTGCCAGAGAAGAAACCACATTAGTTCAGTTTGGGAATGTAAACTCTAGTGGTAAACAAAAGCTGCTAATTTTCTGTGTGACATTCCTAAAGCTGCCTTCAGTACATGTAAAGTGGGTGATTCTGACATGTTCAAACCTGGACAACTTGTAGTTAGGGCTTCTCTTTATTCAGAGCTTTTTTCCCCCTGAATGAAGATAATTTGGCTGCTTGGCATCTATGAAGTAGGAGATGGAGATTGCAAGCAAACAGCTTGTAACATTACCACATTGCAAATACTTCAGCACAGCAGCCGTTTTATCACTGGGCATTTTATCCCGCTGGTGACGCAAAGGCTAATTGTGAGGGACAAGAGAAAAGTAATCTTGGAAACTAACTGCATTTGCCCTGAAAAAGAAACAGCCACTTTCCCTGCTTCTGATCTGGTGTAACAAAAAAAGGTACATTTCTCTACCTTTATTCCACCCTGTTTAATTTTTATTTTAAGAAAAAAAGCAAAAACTCGATTAAAGACCCAACTTTCCAAGTCTTAGGAATTATCCACAGCTTTAAAAAAATAATGTGGCAACAAGAAATCCAAAAAGTGTTCAACTACAGAAGTATAGCAAAAAGAAACATCCTAAATGAACAGGAAGAACACAGCATAACATAGAGAGCACTGGACTCAAGCAACACAGGGGCTTCTAACTAGCTATGTGGCCTAAACAGATTATTTTAAATTTTCCGAGCCTCAACTGATACCACTGTACAGTAAATGGATGATTGGTGAGGTATCATCTAATACAAACATTCTATTAGATTGAGAATTTTGAAACTCCTTAAAAAGTGGTTAACAGTGAGTGATACTGCCATCTAAAGGCTTGCTACAAAAAATACCTTTCTATATTTGTATTACAAAATAAATGTATTAATCCATGGTTAGCTATATTGCTATTTTTAAATGGGCCAACAGCAAAGAACATAATGCCCTCAGAATTTTATTAATATTTTTTAAAAGTTGTTGCATCCAAGGAAGTCAAATTAAGCCTGTTTCTAACAAGGACCAAAAATTGGAGGATCCCAGATCCAATTTGGTTCTTTTGTTAAGTTGGGTTTTTTTTTTGTTCTATTTTTTATAAACAAGTTATTCAGCTGGAGGTGAGGGGCTGGGGTTGGAGGGGGCAAGGAAGAAAACAGGGGAACTAGTCTTAAGGAAGTATAGCTGCACACCAGGTAGGAACAAACAAGTGTACTTTTTGGCTTCTATCACCATTCCCTGTGGGGAAATTTATCTCTGCCAACTTCATTTACTCAGAGGAAGGGGGAAAAAAATTCTCCCAGAGGAGGTGCATGGCTCTTAGATGTCTCCCTGCATCCTCAGTTAGTTGACTATCAAAGATGGACATTTTTTTACTTAATCCAGTTCTAAGTCTTATAGAGTCACAGGAAACCAGTCTAAAGGTTTTCTAATACTGAACTCTTTCCAAAAGGGTAGTATCTATATTTAAAATACAACAGCTATGGAGAGTGGTAGAAAACTGCTACCGTTTCTGAATTTATTCCAATCTACTTCTTTCTGCCCCACTCTAGTGAGAGGAGGGTAATGGAGACAAGAGGTTTTTAAAAAGCACTCATGCCAGCCTTGCAATGTAGAAAGCTTAGAAAAACCAGTGTTTGCTCTTTAAAAAAAAAAAAAAGAAAAGAAAAGAAAAGAGGGAGAGCTTTTATCATATAAAACTTTCCAGATGCCAACTCTTTCATTACCCAAAAATGCAACACATCTGGGTCCAAAATGGTGCCAGAAGGCTGGACAGGACAAGGAAAGCTTCTCACCCAGCTTTCTGCTATTCACTGGCACCTAAACTACCCCAAGGGTAGGAATGTGCAAAGGCAGACTAATATTAGTAGGCAAATATAAATATTTTCCGCTCAAATTGTTCCTTTTATTTAAGCCAAATCTCACACACAGCTGTGCCTAAAATACTGTAAAATGGAATCATTTATTAAAAATCTCGGATTTTGTTCTATTTTCCTCTCTCTACCTTTCTTTAAATATTTAAACAGATTCTAAAGTTAACTGATTGCAATAGTATTTTAAAAAATTTTGCATTGTAAAGAAAGCTGAGGCTACCAAACATTTTTTAAAATTTATCTTAAAATAATACCAAATAGTTCTCACAAGAAGAATTGCAAACCAGTAGCCACCATGTGAAAGAATACTCTAAAACATTAATAAGAGAAATGCAAATTTAAAACAGCCTTGAGATTCTAACCCACGCCCTGCAAATTGGCAAAGATGTCAGAAGATAGGAATAATCAATGGTGGAGGAGCTGTGAGAAAACGGAGCTGTGAACAGCACAGTCATTTTGGAAGGCAATCATGCAAAAAAAGTGACAAGTATGACCATGCATTTTGACCCAAAGGTTTCACTAGGCTTACACCCCTAACACAGGCTACCAACAAAAAGAAAGTACTCACATGCACCAAAATATCTATAGCAGCACTTTCTATGATAACAAAGAATTCAAAGAGAGGCAGATGACAATTGACTGGAAAATGGCTAAACAAACTATGGTACATGAATGTAACAGAACACTTCTACTGTGTAGTAAAGAAGGACAGATGGGAAGAATACTGAGAATCATGGAAAGAGCTACATGAACTGATGCTGAGTGAGGTAAGCAAAATCAAGAAAACAATACACACATAGACTATAATAATATAAATGGAAAGAACCATAAAACAAACAAACAAAAAAAAGAATGTTGCAACATCACGAAGAAAAAAGCATTACCCCCAAAGAAAAGATAAGAGAGACAGTTCCACTCTAACTCCTTTTAAAAGGCAGAAGAGGTCAATGGCTATGAGGTAGTGAGCATATTATGAGAGTTTCAAAGCACTGATTGTTTTGCTGAATTTTTTATCTCTCACTCCTCTTTCTTTTTTCCTTTAAAAATATTATTTGTTATATGGAACGGCTCTCTGGGAATGAAGTAAAAGGTAGGAGAAACTCTAGCGATGTTAAAAAAAAAAGATATCAATAAAAATTTATTTTGAACAATCGCTTTGGGTCCCTATCTCATTCAGTGGGACCCCCGGGGCAAACTTATGGAAATACATGGATAAGAATCTCCTACAACTGGCAAGCATAGATGGGTAGACTGATATCAGCACCAGAAGAAGGCTGGACTTAACCATATCAATGAATCAGTTTCATTCATTGGTATATCTAACTGGGTATGGGATATTGTTTTCTTTTTATTATATGTTGAGTTAAACATTCTTGCCTGATCTGACCTAAAAAGGGTTGCAGGTTCCCCACCTCTGTCTTAATAAGTACTAGCAGGATAATCTAGCACTTATATTAACTTCTCTGAGCCCATTTCCTTTTTAGAAAAAAATGGAGCCAAATACATATATGCTACCTGCCTCACAGAGTTGTGAATAAACTGCTTTGTAAACTGCAAAGCACAATAAATAAATGTGAACTATTTTTTTTCCCTCTAGTGCACAGCCCAGTACATTGCTCTTTGTAGATGTTTAATAAATGTTCACTGAACTGGACGACTAAAACATTTCATATTCATAGGCTCTACTGCTAGAAAGAGCCTTTGTAGTCACCTAAGCTCCTCATTTTAAAGAGCCAGGATTAGAGCAGGGGATTGCTGGCTCTATTCAGAGCTCTTGACATTATATCATGCTCCCTATATGTTCTTAAAAAAGAAGTGTCAAACATACAATACCTACAACACTCCCAAGTGCACCCAAACCAGATGGAAATGTAATTGGAAAATATTATTAATAAAGAGATTTTAAAATAAAAACAAAATGAAACCTAGATAATATTATTATATGATTTTTCTAAATCAATGTGTGATCTACCGGATAATTATGGAATGTTTAGTGCCCCTCACATTTCTTCTTGATTTTGACACTATTGATTTTTAAAGACAATGAAATGACATAATCACAGCACTAAAATTTAATTTTGGGCAAGTCACTTGATTTTTCTGTGCCTCAGTTTCCATATCTATAAAAATGAGGGAGCTAAACTAGTTGGCTAAATAATCTTAAAGGAACTTTTAAGTCCAAAATCTATGAGTGTATATTATCTGAACAGAGCTTTAAAAATGTAATTGCTAAGTTGCTACCAGGATATCTGACTGGTAATAAAACATATCTTTGCTTTGAAAACAAAGAGGAAGTGGTAGGTACAGAAATATTTTATTACCATCCCTAGGCTTTCTCTTGAAAGGTTCCCTCATAGAGAACACTTCCTGGGATAGCTACGAGTTTCCTGTTGTATCACCTTTCATTCAAGTTGAACCCAGCAAGACTCTTGCTATACTCTTAAGCTCCATGCTGTTCTTTCTTAACACTGCTCTGAGAATGTATGAAAGCTTAGCCTGTGTGTGTGTGCACGCACACACACATGCACACGTGTGTCTCTCTCTTACATCACTGTCTCAATGCCCCTACTCATAAATGCCCCCACCCCTGGTAACTAAGGAGTACAGTAAAGCAAAACTACTCAAGAAACTGATCACAAAGTCCTTGAGACCAGTGGTTGGTCAATTCCTGCTTGACCAGAGAGCTCAGCATGGTATCTGGCACATAGTACTTAATCAATGCTTGCATATTCATTCATTCATTCATTCATTCATTCATTCATTCATTCATCTATGAAACTGTAGGCCTCATTCTGCACCAACAAACCACCTCTCTAAAACGCACCAGATCCCAGTTATTCTTTCTACTGTCCCACAGAGGAGAAATGAGAATTCCTATAGGGACAATCATCTACAGTACTCAGAAATTTGGGCAGGCAGATGGCATAGTAGATAAAGCACCAGACCTGTAGTCAGGAAGATCTGAGTTCAAATCTGACCTCAGATAATTACTATCTGTGTGACCCCTGGCAAGTCACTCAACCCTGCTTGCTTGCCTTAGTTTCCTCATCTGCAAAATGAGCTGAAGAAGGTAACATCAAACCACTCCAGGATCTCTGCCAAGAAAATCCCAAATGGGACCACTAAGAGTCAGAAACGACAACACAACTCAGAAATCTATACCAGATTACTTCAAATGTGCACATTTTCTCCCTATGCCCATCTCTGAATACCAGTCACCTACAAGTGTGAAATGAAGCACATTTCTGCATACACATCAACTATATAAAAATCTGGTAAGTAAATAGTAAGAATATAATAGTAAATAGAAACAAATAGAAGAATCAAAGAATCCTAGGTTTGAAAGGAGTCTTAGAGGTCATCTAGTCCAACTCCTACCCCAAATTAATAAGAATGTAATATGAGTCCCCACAAAGTATACTAAGGTATGACCAACAGTCAAACTGCACTCATTCATTTGTTTTTCACAGGCTGATAGGGTCTTCCTATCTTGGTCAGACTGGAAATGCAGAGGCTACTCACAGATCAATTCTACCACTGATCAGCTCCATTTCTACTTGAGCTGGTCTGTCCCTCTTGAAGCAACCTGTGGGGAGGTAGGGCTGGCTCACAATAGTGATGGCAAACTTGTTACCCTAATCAAATGGAGTTCAGCACTCCAGTGCTCAGGAGGATTCTCTAACCTAGGCCTCTCAGGTACCCAGGATTAAAGGTAGACTCCATCATGCATGCCTACCTAGCTCAGTAGCCGTATTTTAGAGTGGATACAGTGACAAAAAATCTGAAATATCACCTGGAAATACCAAACCAAGGCTTCTCTCCTCCTTCCCCAACCCGTGCTCCGCCCCCCATTCCTAGGGAACTGAAGCAAGGTTAATAAATACTCAGAGAAAAGAGGAAAAGAGCAACACCATGGAAATCAAGCCCAGTATTTAGTGCCTTATCTGTGTTTTTAATTTACCGAGTATCCTATCTACAAAAATAAATATCTTGCTCATACTTTAGTCTCTTCATGTAAAGTTGCTATACTTCAAACATTGTAAAACAGTGTTGAAAATATAATTATAAAAATCATATATTTTATTTGATTTCAAGGACATCCAACTGTGGTTTCCTGGGTAGCCAGTTTCTTTCTTGTTTTTTAAGTTATTTTTTTTAAATCCTGAAAGTCAAATGAGTATTTCAATATGTAAAGTAGAACAGGAAAAAAAAAGACTATCAAACGGTGAGACTCTAATGGACAGTTTCTAGATCTCAAGGTAAAACAGTTGATCCTACCAAATCATAAATCTGTACTCTTTGCATTTGGATTTGGGTCTCTGGTATGTTTAAATATAAAGGGAATTATAGCAAGAAAAATAGACAGACAGGCAGGCAGGCAGAGAGATAGATAAAATAGATATGTAGTCAGATACATAGGTAGATACATGGATAGCTAGATAGACAGACAGGCAAACTGAGAGAGATGATAAATAGATATGACAGAAAAATTGATAGATTTGACAAATGAGAGATTGAGAGACAAAAAATAATGGTCAAAAATTCCATTAGGTGCAGATAAGGTTGAAAAAAACAGACTGCAAACACCAAAAAGAGGTCAAATTAAAATCACTCCAAAGACCCAGCCATAAACTTCATCCAGAAAAGGAGTAGACTTGCAGATGAATAACACTTGCCTACTTCTTTAATTGTATATGGACTTTAAGGCTGTTTGTTGAGGAAATGTCAATCCTTTCATCATTATGGTTCTATATATCGTGATTTAAAAAACCATTTGCTGCCCCAAAGGCATCAAGTTCTCCTTAAGATTCAGCATCTCACTTTCATGTGAATATCCAAATACATTTTCTCCTGAAGTCTGTTTTATTGACCTTTCTGACACTTTAATCAACAAAAGCTCCTATTCTGTGGCTATCAAACCGCCCAATAAGGAATATTTTCAACAACAGAGAAATAGACAAGATACAAACCAGGTTTCATCTCCAGGGTGTGAAAAAGAAGGGCAGGGGTTAGTACTCATTTCTGAATATTTCAGTAAAAGGAAGGAAAAAGCAATATTTGGTATTAGGAAACACCTGAGGCTACTCATTGCCTTTAAAATAGCTCTTACACAGTTGCTGCATCTGAAGTGTGTAAAAAACAACACTTAGACTTTATCAGTCATTCATAGATTTCAGCATCTTGATCTTTCACAGAGAAGGTTCCTGTCTATTTCATTCCATTAAGGTTTCCATTTCACATTGGACTGCTTGCTTCTTTATATTATGACCAATTGTTAAGGACAAGGTGGAAAATAAAAGGGGGTGGAGGGGTGGAGGGGTGGAATGGAGGAAGCAGAAGTAAATGAGGGAATTTGATTTTGTTCTTTACCATGAAAATTATATTAAAGATCCATTTTTTTCAAATGGTGGAATAGCCAAGAAATTGTAATGCATTGCTGATTTGAAGGCATTAAAAGACAAGTCCGGAGAACTTCAAATATCTTTTTTTTTTCCATTCTGAAACCCTCCTTCAATTCTCCCTGCCTTCCCTACCCCCTTTACTTCTTTCTCCACCACCCCATCCAGGGAAAACATTGGGGCTGGGGCTTTGGTAAGGGGAAAGGTTAGTCTGAATAAACAAGAAGCAAAGAGACCAAACACAGAAAGAAATTAAGATACCTATAGAGAAAAGAGTTCCACTTGGTGTTTAAAAGCATAGAAAAATAGGTCACTAGTTAATGGAAATAAGTTTTCCAGCAAAACTCTCAAGTCACTTATCACAATCTATAAATTACAGATCTATAGGGAAAATGAGAGATGAATCCTCAAATTTGTACTTATGTGCACCTTATGTCTATGAAACTATGGGAAATAAAAAATATTAATGAGGTCCAGTGCTTACCCTTAGGCAGCCTGCAATCTAGAAAACTCTGAAGGGAGAACTTGATCCAGGAATGTCTGTACTATACAGTTCATACATCTCAATTAAATGAAGGTGTCTCTAAGAGCACATACTCCCAAGGACAAATCTGTAGAAGACTGGCTTTAGGGATTTCTGTTGTTGTTCATTCCTCTACAACAAAATAATGGGATTGCTGTATATCAACGTAACAGGATTTAATCTGTATTCCTACTCTCACCAAAACAACTACTTCTTTCCTTGATAGGCTGAACAATAAATTTCCTTGATATGAGTATTTTTTAAAAAGCACTCTTTCCTGTGAAAGAAAACAATGTCTCACAGTGGATAGGCCCCATTTTTGATGTTCTATAGGTTCATTCAAACAACTATCAGGTTTATTTAAAACTCAAGGTTTTCCATTCTCAAGGTTTCTTGACTTCTAGAAAGGACTTTAGAGATTACTCAGTTCAAACCCTTCATTTTACGTCAAAGAAACTGAGATCTAGAAAGGTAAGACTCCTAACTGATCTCTTCCTCAAATCTCACTCCACATAGTGTTAAATAATTTTTCTTAAGGGCTGATAAGGCCCTGTGAATTCCCTAAACAATCATGTGACCTCCCTAATCAATCAATGTATCGCTGGCTTCCTAATGGTCTCGGAAATAAAATACAAATCTTCTGTTGAGCTTTTCAGCCCTTCACAATGGCCACGACCTGTCTGTGCAGCCTCTCTAGATATGACTGCCAACCACTTTTGTCTATGTTCTTCACATACAATGTGCCATCTCCAGTCTCTGTGCCTTTTCAAAGTGAAGTCCATCTGCACAGTCCTGAAATGCACTCACTTCCTCCTGGCCTCTCTTCCTTTAAGATTCAGCTCACCTGCCATCATGAATCCTTCTTGATTCTCTCCACCAAATGGAAGTGTGCTTCCTCCAAAATGCCTTTTTAACTATTTTGTATACATTTGTACTTACTTTCTAATTATGCTGTATACACACACACACACACACACACACACACACACACACACACGTGTCCCCTATTTGAATGTCAAATGTTTGCAAACAGGATAGTTTCATTTTTTCATATTTGCATCGCTAGCATCTCACACTGTGCCTGGCATATAGAAGGGCCTTAATAAATACTTGGTGATTGATTTAAGAGACTTTCCCAAGATCATGCAATTTCGTAAGGGCTTTATTCTTTACATATATTATCTGCTTTATTTCCCATAAAAACCCTATGACAAAGTATTCAGATAATATTATCTTCAGTTTACAGATGACAAAACTAAGGCCTGTCTGGGGTCACACTCAAATGCAAGATTCAAAATCAGTGTCTCCTAACTCAAAGTCCAGCGCTTTCCATGGAATATAGAAGTCAAATTTGTAACTGGCAAAACCTCTCATGTGTGGCCAGAACCAGTTTAAGTAGAATTGGGAAAGCCTTGATAAAATAAATAAAAATAAATAAATAAAATAAATGAAAATACAACAGATAATGTTAACGTTTGGTTTTCTAAGTCACTATGTGGGGGCAGCTAGATGCAGTGAGTGCCAGACCTGGAGTCTTCTGAGTTTAAATCTGGCCTCAAACACTTACTGTATGACTCTGGGCAAGTCACTTAACCTTGCTTGTCAATATGTAACCAGCAGGAATCCTCTTTTATTTGAGTTGGCATCACCACTTTACATCACTCAATCTTTTAATTAGTAAATGGCCAGACACACTTGAACTCAAGTCTTTCTACTCCAAATCAGTTCCAGTTTCTCCATCAAGATAATAGAAGCAAAACACATCACCCCCCCCCAAAAAAAGGGAGGAAACTCAAAATAGTTATATAGTAGAATTTCAATAGAGTATTATTTCCTTAAGAGAAAAGTTATTTTCTCCTTTTCAAGGAATGCCAAAAAGATCTATATCAACAGTACCACAGCAGGAACCCTGAGGACAAAGGTAAAGAGGTTCCTTTTACTTAGTATGTTAAGAAAAATCTTGTTTGAAATCTGGAGACCTTTGATGCTCTGTCAGGCTTTCAAGGGCAACTTCAAAGAGAACATATTGCAATCCAGGAGGTCAGAGCAACCATGGTCATGTCCAAGATAAGAGGGAGAAAAATAAAGGTCACAGATTCTAAACAGTGCAGAGACGGGAAGAGTTTACCTGACCACTGACTACATAAGCGCTTCAAAAGGTACAAATGTCAATTATCTCGCTGCTTGGGTAAGAGTGGGGAGGACCAGGAGACAAGAGGAGACGAGAGATCAGACAGACAGGCAGATGCAGAGACTGAGAATCTGGTCAACAAAAGACAGGAGGGTCTTGCCAAGCTCTTTTTTTTTTTCTAAGTGTTCTATACATATGCACTTCTGCATTGGGATGACATGTAGAGAATTTCAAAAATTTCCTTTGTAAAGTAAATTAATTTTTAATAAAGAAATAATTTCTCCATATCTTTTGAAATAGCAAAGTGACTCTGAAGTTACTATAAAACCAGAGGTAGGGGATCCCTGATACAAAAATGAAGCAGAGATCACCCAAGAGGAATTGCTATACCAATCAAACATTAAGAATTCAGTCTTATTAATTTACAAATAGTGGATTTTTATTTATTTTTCAAATGATATTTTTTTAAGCAAAAATGATCTTGATTAGGAGGTCATAAGACTTGCCATCCAAAAGTCTGGAGATTTATATGCAACTTCCAATTAACTCTAGAAGTTAATAAATAGAAATTAAAGGATTAACAGAAAGTATATAATTAATTTAGAATGAAAGTCTATGATTCTATACTCACAGGGCCATAAATTTAGAACTAGAAGAGACTTGTGAGATGATCTAGTTCAATTCCTTTACAGATAAGGCAACTGAGGTTCAGGTAGGTTATAGTTCTTGTTCAAAATCACATAGGTATTAAGTGTGAGGTGCTAGATTTGAACCCAGGTACTCTGACATGTGGGCAGCTACATGACTGAGTGGACAGATTGCTGGTCCTGGAGTCAGAAAGACCTGAGTTCAAATCTGGCCTTAGACATTTAATAGTTACATGACCTTGGACAAGTCATTTAACCTATTTGCCTTAATCCACCAGAAAATGGAATGGTAAAAATCATCCTAGTATCTTTGCCAAGGAAACATCATGAACAGCATTGGTGTGCTATGGTATGCAGGGTCACAAAGAATCGGATATGACCGAACAACTCAACAACCTCTGACTTAGAAGCCGATGGTCTTTCTACTGTCTGGCACATGCCTCACAAGGAAAACATTTACTTGAGAAAAAAGTTTTCTCTTTATTCCTGCGGTGAACAGCTGACACCCTGAAACTTAGGATTTGGTTTCCAGTATCAACAGACATTTATTAAAAGCCTACCGTTTACGAGAAAAGCCAATTACATATAACCACATTTAGTTACTCAGGCTTATATGCCAGTAAAATACTTTCCTTGAGGCTAAGGTGGACACATATTCCTGTGGAATATCACCTTGAAGACATTATGTTAAATGCTTATAGTAGTTGATGTCAGTTAAGAATCCAAGGGATCAGGCAACAAAGTGATATTCTGGATACCTCTACCACTTGGAAATACGATGAGTGAATAATTGCTAACAGTACTACTATAGCAATTTTAAAGTAAGTTTTATTTTTAAGGATTATTGCTGATCCAATGGAGGCTGGAATCTTCTCAGCAACTTACAGAAATCCGGACTAGTCAAAACCCTTCCAAGGTCACTATTACTCCACATTTATATCTCCAATGCACTGGGCACGCTACATAATAAAGTTTTCCACATTAAATCTCTTAGATAGTCGTGACTTTAATGCTCATTTAATTTTCTCGAGTTGCCAAAGAAAGTAAAATCTTAAGTGTCTAGAAAGCTTAGGGGTTAGCTCACGCTCAAAACTGTTCTCCAAAGTTTTAAGATCCTACAGTTAGGGTCGCAGTCTTCAAGGCAGCATGTGTATGTATACACACACACACACATCTTTCTGACAGATTCAGTTGTTAGAACTGAAACAGACTGTCTGGCTGTTTCTTGGTCCAGAATTTTTTCATTTAATGACTCCCTGTAACACTAAACCCTTGCCTTGCAACTACAAAGCGGTTAACCCAGGTCAAGATCAAGGCAAAATTAAGTCATCACACAAATCCCCAGTCTTCTCTCACTCTTCTCTCTCTCTCCTTTTTTTAATTCTCAACTTAAACACTCCATGACCTGCTGTCTTATCCTGTGCCCTGGAACTCCAGGGCAGTTGTGATTTCTCCTTCCACCCCCACAATACTTTCTCACACATTGTGGTACATATTAATCAGATGCTCTGGCTTGTTTCCACAGCTGCCTACTTAGCCCCTCTGCCCATAAATGTAAAAACATTTTTGCACACCTGGGAAAAGGAAGAGAAGAAGCTAATAAAAGTATTAACTCCCCAACTTGCCTACAGCTTGTGAGAGATTTCAAAAGATAAAATAAATAGCTCATGTCTGTTCCAAGATGGCAACAGGCATTGAGCAATTTTGAACAAATAGACCAAAGGCATATTCCAATTAAAAGATAGTTCAAAATGGTAATTTACCACCCTCTCCCCCACAAAACCCCTCTTTTAATGGAATTTTTTTTAAGTACTGTTACTTTGATTTATATGTGGTTCAGAATAATGGCAAAGTCAAGACCAATCAAAAAAGGAGTTTCTCTTTTCCCAGAGAGTTTAAAGTAATTAAAAGAAAAATTATCGGAACAACCACAAGGTGAAGTCATCAGTATATAGACTAGGAAGGGCCACAGAATCAGGGAAATATCTTGTGCAGATTTTTGTTTATCTAGCTTTTACCACAAGGTGGCACTCCATCAATGCTAAATTTCAAACTAAATCCAAAAGGGCATTCTGCTGGGAAACTTCTTTTAAAAGTTTCTTCTCCACAAACCCAGATCATTCTCCAAGCAGGTGTCAACACTACACTCAGTAGAGTTATTTTAATAAAAAACACATTTCGATAAAAACAGCCTCAAGAATCAACAGGCTGTCAAATGACAGATGGGCTAAAAACACAGATAACCAAAAAAAAAAACCTTGAAAGGTACAACTGGGGAAAATAAAAATAGCAACTCTTTTGCAGTTAGTCTAGGTTTTTTGTCCTGGGTTTAAAAATGCAGTCTATCTGAAACATCATTAACAGCTCCAGAAAAATTACCTGTGCTTAACTGAGAGAGTTGACTAAGGTAGCACAGTGGATAGAGTGCTGGGGTCTGGAGTCAAGAAGACTCATCTTCCTGGGCTCAAATCCAGGTTCAGACACTTACTAGATGTGTGACCTGGGCAATTCACTTAACCCTGTTTGCCTCAGTATCCTCATCTGTAAAATGAGCTGGAGAAGGAAATGGCAAACCACTCAAGTATTCTTTGCCAAAAAAAACCCCAAATGGAGTCAATGAAGAGTTAGACAACAAATAACAAATAAAATCTCTCTATTTATCTCTATGTAATAAAAACAAGTGAGATATTAGGACACATTCAAAAACCTACCACGGGTTCACTATCTTTACTCTGGTATTACTGAGCAGACTGAGTGGGCAAGACCCCAGAGGGGAAAACTAAGACCAAAAACATTAAAAGGATGTAGTTATTAGGTTCATTATAAGGAATAACCTTTTTGAAATGTCTCATTGGAGGGAATTACTTTGCAGATGACCTTTTTGCTTCAACTCAAGTTTGAACTAAACAACAGTCTCCTATCTTTTGAGGTTGTGCACTCTCATTTACAAAAAATAATTCTGAGCACATACCTCCAATTTGTTTATAGTTATTTATAAACCACATACATACATTACTATTCCAATAACTATGTACAACATAGAACTTTTACAAGGAGTAGAAAATGAAAAATTATTAGAGAAAGATGAAATAGTATTTTATCCTAGCATAACTAGGGAACCACGTAAGTTTAACAAGTAGGAAAGTAACTTGGTCAGACCTGACCGAGGTCTGTACAGTAGCAACCTGACAGCTACGGAAAGGATGAACAGAGAGGGGGTGAGGCTTAAGGTAGGGAGACCAGCTGGAAGGTTATTCTTGTAAGAGTCCCAGAGACAGATGATGAAGGACTCAACTAGAGTTGTGTCTCTGCCAGTGAAAAAATAGATGATTTGGGAGCGGCAGGGGGAGAAACGACAGATTAAGCAAATGACTATATGTGGAGTGAGAGAGAAGAGCTGAATTTGACATTAAGGTTGAGAACCTGAGTAACTGTAATAGTTTAAAGGATTCAAAAGAGGGATAAGTTGAGGATGGGTGTATGGGGAGGGAGGATAATGTAATGTAATGTACTGTAAGCCATGCCTGCCCATCTTGTGGTATTCACTTTGACCAAACCAAAGTGAAAAGGGAGAGATAGCCCACCCTAAGAAGGGTACCTGCTGCAGTCATTAGGAAAGCAGAAGTAGTTCCCAGTGGTACCTGGACAGCTGCTACCTAAGGTTTTAGTTAAGCCTTGAGGGCATGGGAGCTTGGATAGGGGAAGAGTAGGTGACATAGTGTTGGGAGTTCAATCCATGACTGGTTATTGCTACAAAAGTGAACTTTGACTCATCTTCAGTCTTCTAAATTATGAGATAAAGATAAAATGACATTTTATCTTATTTTATCCAACTCATTTATTACATAGCCTTTGGGCAAGGACTACAATTTTCCCACTTTACTGACAGCTGAACTGGATGACCTCAAAGTCCAAATCTAAGGACCTATAATTCTATGACTAGAGCCCTTAGAGAGAAACCCTACCATATTACGTTTTTCTTATGAGTGATTACATTTTAGAGAATATAATTTGACTAATGATATATGCAAATCTATTTAATAAGCTGAACCATAACAGTCTTTTCTGCAACACCAAAGTTTTGTTTGCTCAAAATACCTCATGCTTTTGCCAATTAAAGTGTCCAAAAAGGAGGCATTTAAACTTAAAAGGTAAATTTCCTTAATCATGGAGGGACTAAGGGAAAAGAAAAAGTATGCATACAACGTGTGTGTTTGATTATCTGTGTGAAGGTCTCTTTCCTGACACACTTCCTTTGCCAATTTAGTAAATAATTTCAAAAGATTCCCTAAAGCCAAGGAAAAAAGCTCACCAATCATTGGTGCTATCTAGTCCTTCCCTTCTAAAAAATAAAAACTCCTTTTCATAAAAATAAATCATTCTATACCCATAAGAGGCCAATATGACACCCTCACCTCTGTTCCACAGGAAAACGCAGATGAACTATTCCAATGATTAGCTCAAGGTGTGTTACATGATGATGAAAATATTCTTCCTTAAATAACTCACCTCTGCTGCCCTTCTCCATCATCCACAAGAAAAAATTCCTTCAAAGCCATTAAATACACAGCCAACAAATGACAAGGTTATCGCAAAAAAAAGTTCTTATATTTACAACCTAAACCCACTCAACTAGACAAGATATAGGTGACCTTTTTCTCTCTTCAAAGGGGCCAATTCTCTTTGAAACTTTTAATTTCCACCAACACAAACAATAAGGAAAAGTAAATTGCTCAACAAAACCTACCAACTTGCTTAGGGAAATGTGGTGTTTTGGTGAATGGAATTTTCTGGTTAAATGTACTCCAATGGTTTTAACCCATGTAAACCCATTCCTCTCATGCTTATTCAAACAATTCTTTTCGTTATTTATAATGTGCAATATAACTTGTTAGGCACTGACCTGCCAAAAAAAAAATCTTTCTGAAACATGTGAACACACTTTCCTCACTTAAAATATCAAGTGTAACAATCTTGCAATCAATCCACAAGCATTTTTCAAGCCCCTACTCAGTGTGCCAGACATTGTGCTGGTAGGAATAGGGACACAAGTACAAAATCATCCCCACTCACACACAGGAGTTCATAGGCTCATAGGGAAGACAGCAAGGACAGAAATAAGCATATACAGAATAAACATTCAAAAGAAATAAAATACAAAGCATGTAACTACAGAAGCGTTTGGGAAAAGAACCAATACCGCGTACACATATGTAGGTGGGAAAGACTGAAAAGGTGTCATGGCGGTGACACTTCAGTTATGACTTACATGAAGAGAGAGATTCTGAAAGGAAGAGATAAAGAGAAGGGATATTTGGGGGATGGGAGACAGCCAGTGCAAAGGCAGGGGGGATCGTGGGAGTGCTGCTTGGCAGGATCCCGGAAAAGGGCAGAGGGAAGGAATGGCCAAGGAGGCTGGAAAGACAAATAAGGAGTAAGTCATGCAGGATTTTAAAACAGAGAAGTTTATATTTTACCTTCTAGGCGACAGAAGAAAATCACTGAGGCAGCAATGAGTGGGAGGAGTTGGCAAGGGGACCCAATAGGAGATTGCTGCAATCATCTAAGGAAGAGGTGATTAGGAGGTAAATTTAAATGGGAATTGTGTGAGTGGAGAAAGGGGCAAAGGTAGATGGAGAGATCCTTTGGCAGTAAGTACAACAAGACTAGGCAACTAATTAAACATGTAGGGCAAGGAGGAGTGAGCAGGGGAGGTTAACGCCAATTCAGAAGCAGAAGACCATAAGGAAGGTGCTCGCTGCCTTTGGTAGAAATTGGGAAGTCTGGAGGAAGGAGGGTTTGGGGAAAAGATAATGAGTTCCACTTTAGGTATGTTGGGATTGAGATGTTTCAATTGGTGATTCATGACTAAAGTTCAAAGGAAAGACTGGTATTAAACTGGATATACAAATTTTTGAACCAGTTTCAAAAAGATGATATATAAATCTGTGGGAGTTGATGAGGTTACCAAGAGAATGTAGAATAAGGGTTCTTACCCAGGCCATGAACTTGTTCTTTAAATATACTGATAACTGTACTTTAACGTCATTAGTCTCCTTTTATAATCCCATTTATTTGTAATCCTATTTATTTAATTTTATGCATTTAAACACATTATTCTGAAAAGGATTCCATACCTCCTGACCTAGTCTACAAAAAAAGTCCATGACACAAGAAAGGTTAACATTAAGTGGTCTGGAGGGACAAGGGAAGAGGTTCCAGTATGGAACCTAGGGGAACACCCAATAGGTAGGGATCATGCTGTGGATGATGAGCCAGTAAACAAGACTCAGAAGGAGCAAAAAAAGTAGGAGGGAAAACAAGAGAAAGCATGTCACATAGCCCCAGAGAGTAACAGGTAAATGAAGAAAGATGAAGTCTATGATGAGCAGATTTAATGACTACCAGACTGTTGATAACTTGGGAGAGAACCGTTTGAATGAGGATGTTGGAAGTTGGGTTGGCAAAGGTTGAGAAATGAGAGGAGGCCTTTTATACAGGCAAGTTTTTGTAGGAATTTGGTTGAGAAAAATATAAGCCTGGATTTTCATTGAGATGACTTTGTTAAAATGAGAGGGTGTGTGTGTGTGTGTGTGTCTGTGTGTTTTTGTGTGTGTGTCTGTGTGTGTGTATTACAAAATAGACAGGTGCTGACCCACATGGAATACAAGCTATATCTTCTATTTTTAAGACAATTTTCTCACTATATAAAAATCTACATTTACACAAAATAAGTGAGTATAATTATTTGCATTACAGAAAGACCAGGCTGCTTAGTAAAAAAACAAAAAAAACAACTCTGCTACTGCACTTGAAATATAACTCTATTGACAAAAATTCAGTTTATACAACTTCTGAAAATCTCATCATCCATTCTATCCACTGGTAATATAGGCAAATAGTAAGCAAAGAGTTACCAAAGAGACCTCTGCAGTAGCATAATCTCTCATTGTTGATGGAAATTATCTGATAACTGTTATGTTTACTGGAAGTATTTTTTTAATATCATAAAGCTATAAAATTATAATGATGGGATTTTGGAAAACCACTCCCTGGGGAGGGTGCCTGAATGAGTCAAAGAGAACCTGGGGACTTGGGTGGAGCCCAGAACCTGGGCCAAGAAAGGGCTGATACTAACTCATCAGGCAGCTCAAGACCTGTCCGTCAGTCACCTATTTCAGCTCTACAAATGAGCTAAAAACTAAAAAGTAGTGCCCCTCAGAGTAACAGGAGACCAATGGGAGATCTAATGAGGAAAGGACCTGGAACAAAAAAGAACAAAAAATGAGGGCTGTAGTTGAAGATGGCTAGGATCTCAAGGATGGTGGTGCCACCTATAACAAGTGAAATAACACAAGGACTACACGTAAGCCTACAAAGAATGAAAATACACAGGCTCCACCCAAAATGTAGAACCAGGCTCACCAGTTAGTAAAAATGTCTTAGGTAAATAGAATAGGTCATTCAGAGAAGAAAAGTAGGCATTCCAAAATCAATGATGCCTCTGGCAAGTCAATATACGACTGCCTACAACCTAGGAAGGGAATCTTTGGAACCAGAAGTACCTTTGGCACCCAAGAGATCCAGACTTAAGGGGGAAAGAAACAGATTAATATATGTTTTAGAAGAGGCTGAGAAGCCTAGAAAGAATAACCAACTGAAATCCATTTCAGCCCAAGGGTTCAATCAACTGTACAATTCATGAAGGACTGTGGCTTTCTGGCTCAATTAAGAAACTCACAAAAATATGGAAGTAAAAGATGAAAGCTAAGAAAGACCAGGACTTTCTATTTCTATAAGACACTAAGATCTCTCCTAGTTTTATAACTTTTCCCTTTTTATCATGCTTACAGACCCACACTGTCGTTGTTACTTAGCACTACTCACCCTAAGAAAGCCAACAGATTGCATTTTTATAGTAAAAACAATGGGACAGGAAATGAAATGTCTCAACTCCACCTTTAGGCCTTTATCGTCCTGGCTTCTCAAGTGCCTCTCCAGCCATGGTTCTCATTACTTCATCCTTCACATCCTCTCTAGAACATAGATACTTAACTTTTTGGGTGTCGTGGATACCTTTGGTAGTCTGGTGAAATCTAAGGGCTCTTTCTTAGAATGTCATGTTGTCTAAATTCATAACTGAAGAAAATGCTGAATTCCATTTAGAAGTGAGTGAAAATAAATATCCAAGTTCACAGACTCTTGAAATATTAAGGGGTCTGTAGACTCTAGGTTAAGAACTCAGACTCTGGACTACCAACACTCCCTCTCCTACCTCTGCACATTTCCACAAGTCAACCCCCCTACACTTGGGATGGAGTACACTCTCCTTGACTCAAACAATCACAAAGCACTTATTAAACATCATAATGTGCTAGGCACCAGGCTAGGTGCTGGGGATGTGCTCTTATTTTCAGAGATGGAAGAGCCTTGGTTGGGAAAGATTGCTTATATTTTCAGACTTCTTGATACATATATAGATGGGTTTTGATGATTTTTGTTTCTCTTTTTCCATTTCTTTAAAAGAAGTTCCTCTGTTATATGCGATTTTGCTGTGGAAGGGAGAAGTTGTTGGATACAGGGAGAATTTTTTGCAATGTAAAAACAAAAAATATCAATAAAAATATATTTTTTTAAAGTTTGTTCAATTTTTTAACATATTCAGTCTGCATCTGGAGCATTTGTTCACAGCACATGTAACCATCCCTATGATGTCAGTTCATCTGTTTTTTCATAGTTTTTTAAATTGAGGGCTGGAAGGGACCTCGGAGGTCTTTATGACGGGAAGAAACACATCTTTTAAAATCACATGTGTTTCTCTTTCATGCTCACCCTGAGACCCTCAAGATTCTCCAATTTCTATGTTATAATGTTATAGTAGACTCCACAAGGGCCAAGGTCATCATGTGACTCTTCTCGTGAACAGTCACAGCAAATGTTGCCCCAGAGGCACCCAACCACATGTCAAATCATTTCTACCAATGAATAACTTTCAACAATGAACTTGTTAAAAGTATAGCCTCCTGGTAAATGTTTTTAATGATATCATATTACACATGATCTGAGAGAAGTGATGGAACACAAAACACACTGGGGGCAGTATACTAAAGTGGTCACTGGATTTAAAGTTAGAAGTCCTGGGTTCAAACCCCCCAGGGGCTACTCTACGCTACCTGTGTGACCTTGAGGAAATCGCTTAATAACCACAGGCCTGAGTTTCCCCCTATAAAAAATAAGCCAGTTGAATTAGACCTCTGAGGTCTATTTCAACTCTAAAATTCTTAGGGTTTATGTTTAAAGCAGAATGTAATCCTTTTCAGACTTCTGCTAGGTTATTCTCTGGTCTGCATGTACCTCCACTAAGGTAGCTAGGCAGCACAGTGCATAGAATGCCTGGCCTGAAGGCACAAAGACTCATCTTCCGCAGCTGAAATTTACCCTCAGCCACTTAACAGCTGTGTGACCCTGGGCAAGTCACTTAACCCTCATCTGTAAAATGAGCCAGAAAAGGAAATGGCAAACCACTCTAGTATCTCAAATAGGATCACAAAGAGTCAGACACATTTTCACTTTGGCAGATGGAAGGTTGATGTATTCTCCCCATTTCCCAGTGATGCGGCGGCACTCAGTCGTCCAGAGCTCTACCATCTCTGTTACACAATCACTACAGGCAGATTATAATCCTTCATTGCCTCATATTCCTCATCTGTCTCATTTCGATGAAAGAGCATGGCATACTTTTATTTCCAAGTGCTGGGCTTGGAGACTAAAACACTTAGGATCAATTCCGAGCTATGCCACTTATTAGCAGTGTGACTTTGCACAAGTAGCTTAAACTCTTCTGTAAAATCTGCAAAATGAAATGACTGGATGACTTCTTAGGTTACTTCCAGCTCTAAATCTATGTGTTTATAAGGTGTACTCTACCAGACACACAGAGGCTCTCAGGACCATCACATGGGATAACATCAAAGGCACTTTGAAAACATACAGAGTGCTGTTTAAAGGTAAAAGGGTAACACAGCAAAATCTCAACTATCTGGAATTTGCAGAGGAGTCATTCTGCTTATTAAATAAAGCAGTCCTCCTTTGCAGGAGGGAATGTCATGACTCCTCACTCTGTCTGTGGGCAGCCGTGGAGACAAGACTCCTCTTCTGACAGGCAAAGGAAAAAAATCAGCATTTTTTTTCTTCTCTCTCCTCCTTTCTGCCAGAAGTGACCTCAAGGCAGGTCCAGCCAGGCCCAGAAGAAGTACACATGGCTATCTTGTTTTCAAAGATAACCATGTGCCTTATATTATTAGGATTATTGCTAAGGATTCTCTTCTCCTTTATTTGAGTCACTGTAAGTTTTTAAAGAGCTAGAAGCTTTTCTATACGGTTCATGTGTTTTGAAATTTCCCATTAACTAGCTTCCTCTCAAATGAAACCGGTATTTATCTGGTGAAACTCAGACAAGGTATTCTTGTGGCTGCTGCCAAGAATGATGGAAAAGTCATTTCAGTCATGCCCAACTCTCCGTGACCCCATTTGGGATTTTCTTGGCCAAGATACTACAGTGATTTGTCATTTCTTTCTCCAGTTCATTTGATAGATGAGGAAACTGAGGCAAAGAAAAAAAAGGTTAAGTGACTTGCCCAGGGACACACCTAGTGTCTGAGGCCAGAATTGAACTCAGGAAAATAAGTCTTCCTGACTCCAGGTCTAACACTCTATCCACTGTACCACCTAGCTGCAACTTTAATCTCTCTCTAATTTCAATATATTCAACAACAATGATGATGAAAAAGAGGACAGGCCTTCAACAGATTTGAAGTGCTATACCCATCTTAACAGATTATTGGTGCAAGGAAGTGGGTAGTCAGATAATTGGTGAACAAAATTAAGCAATATCATTAACAGTTTTCAGATATGGAAGTTTTCTTTCTGTTATACTAAAAAAAGCTACACCCTGCTGTCCCCTTGGAGTTCTAGTATCCAATTTTCAAGTTTTTCTATGTCCTCTCTTACAGATTCTCATTTTTCCTTTTACCATTATTCTATTTCCTCAAAACAGTCTATCTATACTGCTCTAATTTGACTCTCCTAAACTGGTGTGAGCTTGGAATACAGAGAACTAATCTTATTATAGATATATATATATATATGCATATACATATACATATATATAAAGAATAAATAGATTCTTTAATGAGAGTCTATGAGGAAGTATGAATTTTTAGTGGATGAGCATTAGATTTTGGTTATTGGGAAAGAAGAGAAGGCATCATGGGGACGTTTGGAAGAGTTCTAAGAGAATGAAATAATAGTATTACTACTTGAATTTTGAGGACAAAGTCAACAGGAAATGTCACAGATGGGAGTATCCTTTTAGGATTCCTGTTTCTACTTTAAACTAGGTTGGAATATAGCTGTAATAAATTGCTATGAGCTTTCATGAGTTTTACCCAGTTTCTCTATATGGGGAATGATAGGTCAGTAACAAATAAAAAAAAAAAAACCACAATTTTTTTTTCCATTCTATTTCTTTGCAGCAAAAAGTACCAATTTCTGAATATGGTACTAAGCTTGTTCCCTCAGCCATCTGACACCACCACAGGGTGCAGCTGACATTGCTGTAAACTGTGACTTGATAAAAAACCTCTAGTCATAATTAACAGCAGGTGGTAGGAAATATGGAAGAAAAAAGCCAAAATCATAACAAGGGGAAGAGTGACAGGAGTCTGGAAAGGCAGAAATGAGAAAGTTGCTGCCAAACCAAGTTAAAGTAAACTGTTTGTCTACCCTCACCATCTGATACTGCAATTTTACGATAGCACCATTCCTCCCTGTGAGAAATTCAAGGCTCACAGAAATAGACTATTAGGTATGGAAGCAGCAAAACTGTTCTCATGTTAAATAACTGTTATACACTAAAAGTGAATAATATTTAAATCCCTAATTTCTACATTACACTCAAACAAACTGAATGGGCCTGATCAAGGAGCAGACTTAAAATTATCATATGACACGACGAGGTCTGTATACCAGTATCTTACTGCTAAAAGCTATTTATTTAGTTCAAGTTAACACTAACCAAGGAAATTTCCATAAATATTTTTCCACCCATCAGACAAGTTAGCAGGTAAACATCTTCAGAGTTAAGTGACTTGTTACTTACTGTCACTGGCCTGTAAGTCATGAAACTCACTAGTATTTATTCCTGATAAACTTCTAAACAAAATAATAGCACTAAATACATTTTTTAAAAGCAGTAGATAGCTTGGGATCCAGTCTCAGGAAATATTCGTGAAGCACTATTTTTCCGTATGACAATTTTTTATTCCTCCCAAACTCTTTTTAAAAAATCTTCCAGAAGTAAAAAGTACTTAGGGGAACAAAGGTACTTTGAAATACTAAAAAAATTCTATTATCCACCAGTGCATCCAGATGTAGAATGTAGAATGTTTACACTCCTTGCTTTTTTTAGAGAATGCACTGAATTTAGACATCACAAAATTTGGAATAATTAGGACAACTTCTTCTTTCCACTTCCCCTTGATATTCCAGTCCCACTGTGTTCAATAGATGGGAAGGAACTAAGACAGAAAGCCACAATGCTAAGGACATTGGACATATTTGTGTTTGATTTAAGTTTTAGCTAAAATGTGGGCATATTTAAACAAGAAATCATTTTCTACAACTGATTATTTGAAAATTTGTAAATCATTCCTCTTAGTCCAAATCTGTACAATTTGTATAGTAACTTAGTTTTAGCAAAAATTTATTCAAAATTTAGTAACCTAGGGACAGCTAGGTGGCGCAATAGAAAAAGCACAGACTGGAGTCAGGAGAGGACCTGAGTTCAAAGCCGACTTCAGACATTTAGCTGTGCCACCTTTGGCAAGTCACTCAAGCCCCAAAGCCTCCAAAAAATAAAAATTTAGCCCCCTGATAGCTTTCTCTCAAGATATCCAGTGTCCCAAAGGTCTTGGTGCAGTTTTAAGCTCTGAACTTTAATAGTTGAAAACTACACCAAGACTTTTATGATACCATGCATAAGGGAGAGTATAACAACAGATTTGAGTTCATCAAAATGTAAGAAAATAATTTATAGCTATGAGTAGGAGATATAGTCGAAACCAATGGAAAGAAATTACAAAAGCGTGAAAAGATAACTTTGGTTACAAGAAACTGAAAAAAATTCTGCACAGATAAAATTAATGTACCTAGGATAGAAAGAGAAGTGGTTGAATGAGGAAAAACAATCTTTTTATCAAATTTCTTTGTAAGGGTTTGGTATCCAAGATATATAAACAACACACACACATATTTAAAATTGATGCCCACTCCCTAATACATAAGTGACCAGAAGATATTAACAAGTAGTTCTTAAGTCCTGCAAAATATTAACAATCACACAAAAGAATGCTTCAAATTAGTAATAAGGAGAGAAATGCAAATCAAAACATCCCTGAAGTTTCACTTCATAGCCTACAGATTTGCAAAGATGTCAACAACAAAATGAAACTAGTTAGTGCTAGAAGGGATGCAGATTGATAGGCACACTAACACATCACTAGCGGAGCTGTGAATTGGTATAATCATTTTGGAAATCAATTTGGAACAAAGCAAATAAAGAGACTAAACTGCCCATACCCTTTCAGTCAAGGACTCCATTACTAGGCTTAAAAACTTAAGAAAGCCACCAATAAGAAGCAAGTTCCCATACACACCTAAATATTCACAGCAGCAGTACTTTTGTGTGGTAGCAAAGAAACAAAGTAGCTGCTCTTCAGTGGTGGAATGGCTAAACAAACTGTGGTACACAAATGCAGGGGAAAACAATATTCATAATAACTAAACGAATATAAACAAATAAAAAAGTAAATGTGGAATGATAAAGACTAAACATGACCCAAAAAAGGAGATATGAGAGGACACTCCCAACCCATCCCTTCATTGGTACAGGTGAGAGGTCCACAGGTATTGCACATTTTCAGGTTTTTTTCAATAAATTGATCAGTTGTACTGAGTTCCCCCACACATTCCCTTGTTTTTTGTCTTAAAAAAATACTCTTTGTTATCTGGGAAGGAAAGGGAAGGGAAAGGAAAGGAGGAAGGATACTACTGGACACTATGGTGGGGTAAATAACAAAAGACATCAATAAATCTTATTTTAAAAAGAAAACAGCCTATGCTGTGGGAAATATATCACCACGAAAAAGAAGTCAGCAATAAGAACTGATTTAACACAATAAACACCATTAACAAATATTAAGCCACATCCTGCCTTGAAGTTCACAGAAAGTGAAAGTGTAGATAATGTCCAAGAGTTATAAAATCTGTAGGAAGAAAATCAGTATCTTTTAAATACTGTATTCCAAAGCAGTGTGACATCATATATGTAAGGATTTGTGTGAATATCTATGTGTATGTATGTTTGAAAGTGAATTTTTTAAACAAAGCAATGAAAACTGTCTATATATAAAGATTCCAGCAACATAGTCTTTTAATACCCAGAGAAAGGATTCTCCAATAAGATCAATGAGCTTAGACTTAAAACAACAGCTAGGTGATACCATGGATAGACCCCTCTGCTCCTAGGGAGATCTAAGTTCAGATCTGGCCTCTGACCCTTACTAGCCATGTGGCCCTGGGTAAGTCACTTAACTCATTTGTTTCAGTGGCTTCAACTGTAAAATGGGGATAATAACTTCAACCTGTTTATGAGGATCCATTGAGATATTTGCAAAGCACTTAGTATATTAAATAAATGTTTATTTCTTTACCCTTCCCTAAAAATCATTTTGATAAATATATCTCAATATACTGGTCTCCTTTGAACTCGTAAGTATTTTATTTTATGTATTTGAAAACAATATTCTGAGAAGTCCAAAGGGGTCCAAGACTGTCAAAGAGGTCCAGGATTTAAAAAAAAAAGCTAACAGCATCTCTGTCTTAAAGGAACACAGGTACCAGGCTGAGCAAGACGAGGCAACTCAAATGTCCTATTCATCACGCCAAGGATGACTGGACATGTTCAAGGTCAGGGGAGTAGACTGTGGTTGTGGTCACACAGAGGTGAAAGACATTACAACATCTCAGAACCCATGTCCAAGTTCTATAAAAAGACATTATCCACATTTTTCCTGTCTTCTTCTTTACCACCCAAGAAGACAGACTGGTATGTATGTGATGTCCTAAGACCCCATCTCAAAGACTCCTTATGAAGATGTATGCATAGAATACCCAACTGGGCATTGCACAACCGACTGAGCACTTGATTCCATGTAGTTTATAGTTAATTTACAAATAATAGAAAACAGAATTAGCAAAATGCCTGGCATATAATAAAATGCATTAGCCTAGAAGTTAAAATTCAGGGTTCTATCTCTAGCTTCACTCCTCCCCTATAAGATTCTCTAAAGAAATTTTTGTTCAGTCATTTCAGTCATATCTGACTCTCCATAACCCATTTGGAATTTTCTTCACCAAGATACTACAGTGGTTTGGTTTACCATTTCCTTCTCTGGCTCATTTTACAGATGAGGAAACTGAGGCAAACAAGGTTAAATGACCTGCCTGGGGTCACGCAGCTAGTAAGCATCTGAGGCCAGATGTGAATTCAGGAAGATGAGTCTTCCCTAACTCCAGGCCTGACACTATCTATTGTGCCGTTTACAGCAAAGCAATTTCAATCTATAATTTTCAGTATATTCAACAATAATGAAGATGAGTATGATTACAACAGCTAACTTTTACACCAAGCTCCCGGATGTCTAAAGCATTTTACAAATATTCTCTCATTGGTTCCTCACAATGTCCCTACAAGATAAAGACTATGCCCAAGAAGGGAAAAAAACCAGTTCTCATGATAAATGCATGAGGCATTTCCTCTTCCAGAACAGGGCATCAAGACTCAGTGGGCATTAAGTGACTTGCTCAGGGTCACGTAGTTAATTTTACGTCTGAGGAAGGACGCAAACCCATCTTTTGCCCGCTCCCAGAGATTCCTGGTCCTCTGGCCGCTAGGACATCTAGATGGCACAGTAGAGAGTTAAGAGTGATGGATCTGGACTCAGGAAAACCTGAGTTCAAAACCGGCCTCAGATATTTACTAGTTAGCTGTGCGATCTAGCAGAAAGTCATTTAACCACTGTCTGCTTCAGTTTCCCCAATTATAAATTGAGGATAATAACCTCATCTACCTTCTAAGGTAGCTGGGAAGATCGAAGAAGAAGAATATTTGTACAAAGTACTCAGCCCAGAGGCTGGCAGGCACGCTTACTTTCTTCTCCTCCACTCCGTGAAAACATGTGAAATGAGGGGTTTGGGCAGAATCATCTGTAAAGTCTCTTTTCTTTGAATAAAGACTCCTCATTTTAGCTAAGGCTAGAAACTGGTCCAAGTTATTTTCTGACTAAGAACTTGACTGGATACCCTGACTCCGGCATGATGGTTTTTCCACACTAATACGAAAAGTAAAAAACATAAAGTGATAAATAGAATAGTATAGACAGGAACGGAAAAGCAGGAAGGCTGGCAGGAAATAAGGCTCCTCCTCCCTGCTTTCCTTCTACTTTCCCACCTCTCCTCAGTATCACCCCAATCTAGTCTGATAAAGCATGGTCGGTCTTAGAACGTCCTGTGAAAACAAGGCAGAAGCCCCAGGAATCACGTAAGCAACGTGACTTCTGCTCACCAGTTTATAGATCCAGTTTTGAAGTTTTATCAACGGAAGCAGGAGTCCATATTCCTGTCCACTGGAAAATAACTATGGATGAGAAGCCAGAAAAGCAGGAGATGGAAATAAATACACTGACATCCTCTTCCATTCTTTCCTTTTAGCTAAGGATTTTTCCATCCCTTCTCTTTCTTCCCATCCCAACCAGTAGGATGCTAAACTGAAGCCTTGGGGACAAGTACAGATTCTCACACTTCCTAGCCCTGATAGAGTCATGTCCACATTTCCTAAATTCCAGGAGTGTAAGTCAGCACTTCATGATGACAGACCACTCATTTAAAATGACCTGCCTGAGGCTAGCTTTAAGGGATGGTACTACAGGTTCAGACTTCCTCATTCCTCCAAAAGTTAACATTTCCTGGAGTAAAATCTAAAATCTCAAAGTTTGATCAGAATGAATCCTGACAGTGAAGCCATGCATCAAGAAATATTTCTCCCACAACTTTTCCATTGTGGAAACCTTCTGGTTGCTGGTTAGGAAAGGACCTCAGAGAGTCAGTGTGGCATAGCAGAAAGCTGCCTTCCGAGTCAGGGCAACTTGGCTTCAAATCCTCTAGGAGGCTACAGCCTGTGTTACCTGGGACAAGCCACTTAATCTCTTAGTGCCCACAGGTAACATTCCAAGACTATCCATTTCAGAAAGAGTCTATGTAATAGTGTTGTTGGGTGCATAGTACAGTGCCCTGCACACAGTAGGTACTTAAGAAATGGGTCATGACTAACTGAGCAGAGAAAGCTCCCTGCACCAATAGAACCACAGGTCTGATTTTTTTTAAATAAAGTGTAAAAAATTATCCCTAGGTCTTTCATAAAGTCACAGATCCAGAGCAAAGAGAGTCCTTCATTATTCTGTAAAGTCATTTCAGGGGTCCCAACCTAAAGTATTTTTAAAACTACTAATAATTTATTCATTTCTATGACTAAAAAACTAATTACTTTTTAGTTATTGAAAAAAAAAGTTAAGCCTTTTGGTTATTAGCCATGTAAATGGGATATTGTCAACCCTAACATACAAAGTAAAGATTTTTATCAAAAACGGACAGTGACAATGTGCCTTCCTTCTCATTTGAATATGCTACAATAATATACAATGTAAAAATCATTGCAAGATAACAGCAAGCATTTGCAAAGATTTATGAAATACAATCATTTCTAACACTAAGTAACATTGTCTCTTTGGACTATCAAAAGAGATCCTTAAAAAAACTTGAAGTGAAAAAAATGCTACCTTATTCTGTTTTCTCTGGTACCTTTGATTTGTTGGGTATAATATAGATAGAGATAGAGATCAGACCCATTATTTCATTGATATGGAGCAGTTGGTAGAGTGATGCATACAGCGATGAGACTGGAGTCTGAAAGATCTGAGTTCAAAGCTAGTCTCAGACACTTACTAGCTGTGTGGCCCTGGACAAGTCCCTCGACCGCTGTCTGCCCCAGTTTCCTCATCTATAATCTAGGGATAATAGCAGCACGTATCTTGGAAGGTTGTTGGAGGATCAAATGAGGTAAGATTTATGTAAAGCGCAGTGTCTGGCATATATATAAATTACTTACTCCTTTACCTTGCCCACTAAAGCTGAGGAAGCTCCCTTTGCCCACTCAAGTCTGTCCCTTCTCGGCAACTGACGATCCTGCCCAGAACATTGAGGAGCTGTTACTTTCTCAGAGTCACGATGCCAGTGCATATTAAGCAGCAGGATTTGAAATCCAGGTCTTTCTGGCTTCAAACTCAGTTATCTATTCCTTATACCAGGCTACTCCTCAGCCTAATACTCTGCCTATTTTTACACTTATTTTAACAAAATAAAAAGAGTTGATACTGTTTGATCTGAACATGAGAACAGACATCAGTATAATTTCTGTTCAGGATATTGACTGAATGCTGAGCACACAACCCACTAGGGGTAGCTCAATACCTTACAGGCAAGGCAGAAATATTGGATATTTGTATGATCACTACCAGCAACAGTGTTAACATTTTAAAATAGATGAGTATTTTTAAATCCAGCACACGTTCACCACCATATGCTAACTATTTTAAAAGGTAGATAGAATGTTAAGTTTCTGGATATTATTCCAACAATCTGGTTTATATTGAAATGTAAATATGGTGGACACCTATAAGGGAAAAAAAAAACCGTATTTTTCTATTTCAGTTTTTTCAAAGCCATTGCTGTTTTCAATTAACTCCAAAATTATAAAAGGAATCCAATCAAGTTTTAGTGCTTATACTCAATTCATAACAATACCCCTGTTACCTCAGCATTCAAAAATGACAATGTCCCAATTTTCAAAAGAAGGAAGACAACTGGAGTCTGCAAACCACAGAACTGACAGGTTCCTGTGGAAAAAAAAATCTAGAACTCATTTGTTAAAGGGATGGTTAGTGAACACCTAGAAAAAGAAAGGATTACAATGAGCCACCATGGCTTCCCCGAGAAAGATCGGAACAGACTGGCCTTGTTTCCTTTTTTACCTGGCGAACTAGAACAGTAAATCAGGTGAATGCTATAAAGATTTTATTGAAGCAGTGAATAGAGACTCTAATGCTATTGTTATAAAAAACAACAACAACAACAACAAGGTGTGAGCTTTGAAACCACTGTACAGTTAGGCAGATTCAGAACCAAATAGCTGGAAACAATACATTAATGATGGGAGGTCAAGCTGGCAAGAAGGACTCTCCACTCCAGTCCTTCCTCCACTCAGAGAGCAAAGTGATCTTTCCATAGTCTTTCTCCCCACTCCCCCACTTACTCAATAAATTCCAGTATCTCCCTATCACCTCCATAAGCAAATGCAAATCTGTCTGACCTTCATAACCTGTCCCTCTGCCCTCCCACAACCCTTCTAGTCTTCTCATACCTTACACTCCGCTCGCCTCCCCCAAATACATACTGTATATCACCAGCCTCCTTGTTGTCCCACAAACAATACAGTCCCATCTCCCAACTCAGGCATTTTCACTCACTGATCCTCATCTTTGCCTCCTGGCCTAGTTTCCTTCAAGTTCCAGCTAAAATCCCAGCTTCTCCAGGAGGCCTTTCCCAATCCCTCTTAACTCTTGTGCTTTCCTGGTCCACTATTTCTAACTTATCCTATTGATTCATCCTGCCAAATATTTATGATTTATCATGAAAATCTGTACTGTCGATTATTTCTAATTTATATTATCTATGTTGATTGGCACACAGTTTTTTACATGTTGTCTCTCAATGTTTAGCTCAGTGCCTAGCACATCATAGATGCCTATTAATGTTGACTGACTGAGTGGCCTAGAACTATTTAACATTTTTATGACCGACTATGACAAAAGCATAAGGGACATAGTTATCAAATTCACACAGAGCTAGAAGGAGGAGCTAACACACACTAGATCACAGAGGCAGGATTTTAAAAGATCTTGGCAAGTTGAAACACTGGGGCCCATTAAATTGGATGACATTCAACAGGGCAGAAAAATAAAATCTTAGCTTAAACTCAAATTACAATAAAAAAAAAAGGTGTAGCTAGACAGTAGTTCATCTGAAAAAGATCTTGCTGTCTTAGTAGCTTAAAAGCTCCAAGACTCAACAGAGTAATATCACAGCCAAGAAAATGATTATAAATTTCAGCTGCATTATGAAAGGCATGATATCCAGAATTAGGGGACATCATCTGCTGTACTCTGCTCTGAGTCAGAATCTATCTGGGGTATTGTGTTCAGTACAGAGTGTCACATTTTAAGAAGAACAATGACAAGCTGGAGAGCATTCAGAAGGGGAAAATCAGGATGGTGAAGTGACATAAGCCCACATCACAAAAGGAGAAGTTGAAAAAACTGAGGATGTTTAGTCTGGAGAAGATAAGACTTATGAGAGCTGTAATAGCTCTTTAAAAGTTATCATTTAGAAGAGCAATTATACTTGTGTTTGGGCAAACGTGGAATAATGGGTAGAAGACACAAAGAGGAATATTTAGTCTTGATAGGAGGAAAAGTTTCACAGTAATTAGGGCCATCCAAAAGTAGAGTTGGCTTTTTCAGGAAGTAGTGAGTTTCCACTCATGGGAGGTCTTGAAGTAAGGGTATCATGGGTTTCATGGCTTCTGAACTGGAAGGGACCTCAAGGTCATCTAATCCAATCCCTTCAGTCTACAGATGAGGAAAGTGAGGACAGAATGATTAAGTGAATTGATTAAAGCCAGCAGGTAGTGACAGACCCAGACCTTATGGCTCCAGATCCAATGCTCTCAGGTGGGATACTTTTCAGGAATGGGTTAGATTAATGACTTTGAAGGTCCCTTCCAACTCTAAAATTGCATTCCCTCTTAGAAGTGCCATTCCCTACTTCACATAAATTATTCATCTGCAAAAAAAAAAAGCAGCATGTTTTATTCATTCTAATAAATTTGGATACAGTGGAAAGCCCACTGTCCTGCATTAATACAGCAAAGAACTGAATTTGAACCCGATGGGGTGTATTTTCTTAAAACCAAGGAGGAACAGAAACAGAGTAGCAATTTGTCCAAGAATACATACATAAAGTTAGTAACAAAAGAGGGGATCTTCCTTGGCCTTATTTGCTTCACATGTAGCAATGGTTGGATGTCTGTGGCCCGGGCAAGTTCCCTATCCTACTCCATTCTGACCATCTTGTCCAGCTGCCACTAACACAGACACACACACACACACACACACATACACACACACACACACATACACACACACACACACACTTCCCTCTAATACTTGCTACAGGGCTCTAATAATCAGCGGCAATTTATCTGACAGCAACGAAAATCAGAGGGAGAATTGTCCAATAAATAGCCCCATATTGCACGAGGATCTAAGATTTTAGAATTACCTTTGCAACCCATATTAAATCTAATCCCCTAGATAATAAATCATTTTCCTAAATACTTACTAATAAACAGGTGAAATAATTTTACAACCATCATCTTTGCCAAAAAAAAAAAAAAAAAAAAACTTCTACATACCAAAAGAGATTCCAAACTCAAGGTAATAGCACAATTAAAAAACATTTTCTACCCATATAATGAAATGCAATTTGATAATCCAAACTAATATTTATTAAGTGCCTACTACGTGCAAGGCATTGTGCTGGGCCCTTGAGAATATAAAGATCAAAACTGAACAGTCACAGCTCTCAAGAATCCCAAGTTCTCCGAGCAATAAGATGAAAATCATAATATATACACAAATAAATGTGATAAGGTAAAACTAAAGAATGAGAGAATATCAACAACTGGGCAGAGGGGAATCAGGAAAGGCTTCACTGAAAAGATGGGCAAAGGAGTTGGACCCTGAACAAAGGAAGAAGAAACAAGGGAAAGTATTTATTAAGCACCTATTTGTCAGGCCTTTTGCTAAATACTTTACAAAGATTATCTCATGAGTCTCTTAACAACCCTATGAGGATTAACCCTGAAAATCAATCATGAAATTATTAATCCTCATTTTACAGTTGAGGAAACTGAGGTAGACAGGGGAACTAACTTTCCTGGAATCAAACAGCTACTCAATATCTGAGGCTGAATTTGAATTCAGGCCTTCCGGACCCCAAGCCCAGAGTCCTCATTCCACCAGCAGGCTGCCTAGTGAGGCAAGGATTCTGAAAAACAAAGAGAAGTCAGGCATGTGTGCCTGGCAGAAGAGAGGGCCTTTTCCCATGCCCAAAAATGAGAAATGGACAGCTGAGTTCAAGGAACAGTGAGTAGTTTAGCTTGCCTAGAAGAATATGAAACAAGAGTTAAAGGTAGGAAGGAGTCAGATAGCAATAGGGTATTTATCCAAGGGACAGTGGGAGGGAAACCACTCCCAGTGGTCGAGTAGGACAATGAGACAGTCCGACTAGCAGTGCCTTAGGAAGGTTCTGTGGACAGTTCTGAGAAGGATGGACAGAACAGAGCAAGGCTGGGAGATCAAACAGCAGGTTATTACCGAAGCCCAAGTCTAAGGTGACAAAAATCTGAATTAGTAGTGAGGGGACAGAAGGGGATAAAGGCCAGAGAAGCTGTAGGGTAAGAACTGACCGCACTTGGCATCTGTGGAGCTGACGAGTTAGTGAAGAAGATGGTCACCAGCCTGGGTAACTCTGGAATGGTAATCCCCTAAATGGAATCACAAGTTTGGAAGGGCTGAGCATTGGAGAAAGTGGATGTGCAAAGACAAATTCAATACAAGGCATACTAAATTTGAAATGTCTAGGAGATATTCAAGATGAGACAATAGGATCATAACTCTAGGACTGAAAGGGACCTCAAAGGCATCTAGGGTCAGAGTCTCAGGGGACCTAAACATTATTGAGTCCAGAACCTTCATTTTACAGAAAAGAAAAATACAACCCAGGAGACTAAGACCTGGCCAAGGTCAGAGGTGGTATCTAAACTCTAACCAGTGCTCTTTCCCCTACCTAGTCCTGCTTCCCTAACAGCAGGCACTTGACCTCAAGTTTTGACAGAGGGTTAGGGCTGGATACATAGACTTGGGAGTTATTTGTATAGAGATGACACTGAATCCATGGAAGGGAGTGAGATCACCAGTGGAGAAAGAAAAGAAGGATCCAGGATAGAGCTCTGTAGGATGCCCTAATGGAATGGATGGGGGGTGGGGAGTGGGCTGTGGAATGACAGACAGAAAGAAGAGAAAGAAGTTTTAGATGTTCCCTGCAAGTTAACTAGGTCTCACAATTTCTAACATATTCTCTGTATTCAATTAGAACACATGTCTGTATATCCACTCAATGCTTTAAAGCTAATGGGCATTAAATAATGACTATTCAAATTTAAATGCAAGTGATTAGGAAGCCAAAAGAGTACAAGAATAGAAACATCAATTTCACAAGCTCAGTATAGTCACATTTCAGACATCCCAAATATAATTTCACATAATCGAGAAGCATCTTTGTACTTGCAAATGACAAACAGGGCACAGACTCACCCAGCTTTCGAGCAGGTGTCTAACAGGGCACAGGATGCTTTCGGGAGGGGTAGGAAAGGAGGAGGGGCAAGGAGGAGATGGGTGAACAACCCACTTTGGAAAATGTAATCAGACATTCAAGGAAGAACCCCAGAGTACACAAAATCACCTTAGCTACCAGCATTGACTGCAATGAAGAAACATGGCAAACCCAGAAGTCAAGAAACTCCCCTAATTGATCAGGTGTTACATACACAGGTCTCTTTGCCCTTTCTTCAACACTTTTCAAGTCTGACTTTATTTTAAGGTAATAATTACTTTAAAGATACAGAAATTGCTCAATTGTTTGATTTTACAAGGTCACCTCATTCAATATTCCAAGTAGACAAAAAATGCTCACTAGTAATAAACTAAATGTCTACAGATTTTATTTGGCTAAATCTGCACATTTAAAAAAAAATTATTCAAATTATTTAAAATTAGAATTATTTACATTTTTAAATTTATTTTATTTAAAAAATTAAAAATTTAAATTATTTAAAAATTAACTTATTTTTAAAAATTACTACAATGAGCTTAAACTGTAACAGCCCTTAGTTCAGGACCAAGAAACCAAAATTAGTACTGCTGGTACTTACGTAAAACACAAACATTTAAAAAAAAAAACACTTTTGGAAAGTATACTCTGGCCACTCCAAAAAGATGAATGTTTAAATTAAAACAAATAATCTATGTAACAAGATGAATTTCATTTCTAAACATTTCCTTTTCTTAAATGTTGGTGTTCTTACTGGTTGACAGTTTTGTTTAGTGTCTATATATATTTATGAAAACCACAGACTTTTTTTGCTTTAAAAAAATTAAACAGGATATTACTGCTTCTTCACAATTTGTGCTCTCAGTTTTTTACCTGGAGATTTTTTGTTTGATCGTGACTGCACCAAATAAGACTGACGAGGCAGCAAGGGAGATGAAGGCAAAGACATGGAAACGCCTTTTGTAACGTTTGTCCTGTACGCGTCTTCTCCTCCCGAAATATTACTTATGGAAAAATCTGTTCTGTGGCCAGAGGCACTGATAATCTGAGCTGCATTCTCAGCACAAAATTCACCTGTTGGAAGTAAAGAAAAGATGTCTTAGGCCATTCATTCAGATCAAAACACGTACAAATTACCTTCATAAAAACTACACTTAGAATTTAATTACACTAAGACCACATAAAACATATACGGCTCTTAAGAAAGCCTGACACCTCTCTAATTTTACACTGTCAGGAGACAAGTGAAGACTTCATTATGCGGCAAATATCATGCACGGAACGTCTCAACGACCTGTACCTCATCCCAGCTTCCCAAGGCTGATCTCCTTTCATCCACCTTGCAGGACAGCAATGGAAAGGTTCAGATCTAAGGAGAGGAGAAGTCCATAAAATTCCTAGAGATGCTACTGTGACCTCAGTTTGGATGTGGGATTTTCTCAAGAGATATGTTTTTTATTAAGTCTTCAAAAGAAAGGTTTTTTTCAAAAGAAACAATTCAAACTGCAAGGTCAGTTCTAAAACTATGTGACCTTCTGGTATAACAAGGTTGGGCTGTATTTACTACTGTCCTTATCACCGCTCAGAGCTATTTTTAGCTAGAACAGACTATTCTCTCTCATTCTCCGTAACATTTCACCCAATAGGTATACACATACTTAGAGCTAAGCCAATACCAAACTAGCTCTGTTGGTAATGGCAGGGGTGGTGGCAACATCAACAACACTGGCATTTATATAGTGCTCGAAAATTTGCAACATATGATGAAGTAGGTACTACAATAACTTCACAAATGAGGAAATGGAAGTTTATGGACTTGCCTGCCTATGGTAGAATTAGCAGTTAAGAGGTAGAATCAGGATCTGAACCCAATTCTCCCTGACTCCACAGCCAGCCTTCTTGTATCATGGTGCTATCTGTTTAGACACTACCTTACAAGTTTCTTGAGGAGAGAGACCTCATCTCCCCTCTCCAGGTCCCTCAGCACTTTGGCACAGGGCTCTTCACATGGCAGGACAAATATTCTAAGGTAGCTGACCCTTAGCTGAATTACTGAGTGTGATTCAGAGAAAAGAGTCTGTAAACCAAAGTTAGAAGACCTAGGTTCAATTTCTATCCTTTTCCACTAATCCCGGAACAATAAATCAGGGCATTTAACCCCTCTAGGCTATTTTCTTCATGTACATAAATGAACAAACAAATGACTGAGAAAGTTTGCAGGATCATAAAATGAGATTTGGAAAGCAGGTCAGAAATCATCAATCCAACTCCCTTATTTAAAAAGGGGGTCCAGAGTGGTGAAATATCTGCCCTTGGTCACCCAAGGAATAACTGGAGATTTGGGATTTCAACCTAGTTCTCTAGAATCCAAATCTAGCGGTTCTTTCTACTAGGCCATGATGATGATTGCTGAAGTTCCTTGCAGCTCTAACCCTCTGAGATTCTTCCTCCAATGAAACTTAAGTTCTATCAGCAGAAGCCTAAAAAATACGGAAATTACAGTGATATTCTAGGAAGTTTCAAGCATTTGGATGAAGAAAAGCTTTTGCTTTTCTGTCCTCTTATTTACATTTGTAAAAACATTTACACAGGGCGTGGCACACAGGAGGCACTTAATAAATGCTTGTTCTATTGTACCCCTTGCATGGGGTGGGGAGTAGGAGGCAGATTTCATTGTTAACAAGCATCTGATACAGGCAAGTAAGAAAGGCCAAACGCCATCCTAATTATTAAAAATCATCTTTTAAGATCTAACTTAAGGAATTCTATTTCCTTTTAAGTCGTAAACCAACAGCCCACTGTGTTAGAGAGCTAGCCCTGGGCTCTCTAAAGCTCTAAAAAGTCTGCTACAGGTAAGTTTGACTGGATAAAGACAACCGAGGATGTGCTTTTTGTCTGAGAACCAGTTTTAAGTTTGGAGGGGATCATCACCAGGGTAGCTGGAGAGCAATACACTTTTGGGCTGCAGCAACTCTCAAAAACACTGTTCCAAATCACAGAGGGATTACCATGTGCGCTGGTAAAAGGGATACCCACAAAGACATAATCACAGAGCTGTCTATTTTTAGGCTCTTGTGTGTGCACGGGCACTGTGCCTTTAAGAGTTGCACAGAGGGCTTTAGGCAGACAAATCTGTTTATCTTGATAAAGGTCTGGGGGACGGAAGCTGAAACGACTGATTTTGAGAGAAGCTGATACTCATTTCCAAACTTCAGTTATTCTTACTGTTCCTTTCTGTCACTGCCAGGGAAAATGAAAGGAAGTCTACAGGTCAGGAGGGAAACACTAGCAACACAGCCGCACAGAAAAGGCTCAAAGGGGATGTAACCCAGATTGACAAGCTCCACACTGCACAAGTGCATCCTAGGGGGCTTGGAGGAGGACAGTCACCCACTCCTCAAAAGGGCCTTTGAATAAAGAAACAAACAAACGGGGGGAAAAAACCCACAGCATGACAGCCAACTGTACAATGAAAAAATCAGTGTGTGCCCAGCAAGGGTGAGAGATCAAACTAGATAGTGGATTGGGGAGAAGACACTGTGCCATGGAAACAGATCCAGCCTGGGAGCAGGCTCCCTCCATTATTTCATTAGCCCACTCAAAACAGACATGCAGGTCCTGAAAAACCGTTGGGTTCCATAACAAACAAGAAAAGCCATTCGGGGGGAAAAATACAGAAAACTGCATGTGGTCTCAAATGGGATCCCTTGTTTTGGAGGGGTTTTAACTAAGAGTTGGGAAACACAAGTTGTACATCTGAATGACCAACACCATTAATCAGCATCTTTCCAGAACTAAATTCACCAAAAAAAAAAAAATCCCTATTATTAAAAGTTACCCCAAATAACGAATATCATAAAAATACTTACTAACAGACACTATTTGATGGAGGTAAATAGGGATCTCTTTGCCTTCCTTTCCTGTACTCATCATCACGCTCCCCTACCATTCATATACCAATCATTTTAAACCAACTGTCAAAGCTGGTGAAAACAGTAGAAATGACTCCCTTTCTACTAATTTTCCCTGTTTTATAGGTCAGCTGACATCCCCTCCATCCCCCAGCCCCCACATCAGGGTATTTTATTATTAGTAGTATTTCTTAATATTATTTTTATTTTCACTCCATTACCCTAAACCTGGGGCACTGAAAAGCCATTCCCTGAGACCAGCCTAAAAAACACAAGGTTCTAGCCATTCTTCTCCTTCCTTTGTCCACAGTTTAGTTATTTTTAAGCAAGGAACTGAGGTTTAATTGCAGAAGTGTTACAGTGGGTTCCAGGGAAGTGAGGTTTGAAAGTAAATCTAGTTGAGGGGTTTTTTTGCCTCACAGTGATGGGAAGTTAGAAATCAATGCCACCAAACCTGGGAGCATCAAAAAAAGAGCAAACCCAATTATCAGTGCACCCAGAAACCACAGCTATCCCTTCCCCCTCATTTTATCTGTCAAAACCTAGGACTCAAGTCTCCCACCAATGGAGACACTCCACAAAACATGTGTGGGGCATCAGAAACCACTGCCGAAGTATAAGAATGTGGTGCACATAAAGCTAATTTTTCACACAGAGTTTGCAAAAACTCTCTCATTACTTTGCAGAACAGCCAGAACATTAGCTTGAGTAAGAGTCAGGAGGTCTGGGTGGCTTAGTACAGAACATAGCCTCTCTGACTTAAATTTCTTCCTCTCCCTATTCACACAGGGATACTTCTGCAGACTAGACAAAGCACCAGAAAGATCAGTTAACTTCCAGAACAAAAAAAATACCATGATATGGGGGTTAGGGGAGATTAAACTCCAATGATGTCATCTGACACATAAAACAAGGAAAATTACTAGAAAGGGGAGTTTGTTTTCTTAGAACACCAGTCAGAGTCCCAGACAAAAGTTAGGGGTAGGAAGATGAAATGGGGAATTTTAGTTTCACTCCTAATTAAAAATTCTGACCATAAACTTTATTTAGTTTGCTTGAAGTAAATATTTTCATTAACTCAAAATCTGATGGGATTAAGTTTCCAATGCATGCTGTAGCCATTAAGACCTTCGGCCTTTGGAGCAGCTGTTCTGTGGCACTTTCGATCTGATACAGTCTGCAATAAAATGGAGGTTTTAGCAGGAGGGATTTTTGGTGGAATCTTTTTGCAGTTGTTTTTTTTTTACATACATACTACAGCATCAAACACCTCAAACCTGTTCCATGTAAAGAGATTTTGTTTTGTTTTTTTGCAGAGAATACAAACACTTCTGCCAGAGAGAGAGAGAGAGACATACATGGTGGGAAGCGTCTTTGTTTATGAACATGAGGCTGTGAAGTAGCCTGGTGATTCAGCAGGCTTAGAAACCAGAGACAGTCATTCCTCAGCCTGCTACTTTAAAATCAAGAGGGCAAAGGGGTAAGGTCAAAATCAGTCCAAATGCACTACAATGTCGCCACTAATTGAGACTGGAAAACACTCAGTAGCATCTATACAAAATGGAACAAAATGCCTTTTCTGGGTAACACAACACCCCAAAACTCACTAGTTGATTTAATATTCACTAGTAGATGTCTAAAGAAGCTTTAAAGAAGTTTTATTACAGTCTAAAAACACTGTAGCTTTTTTTGGAACAACACTGGGTAGATGTACTTCTCTTATAAGCATGACCTACTTTATTTCCCACCTGAATTTAGTGATGAAAACACAACAATCTATTTCCTAGCCTACTGCTGCAAGAGAAACTTTCATGTCTAAGGGCAGCCTCTGTGGCTTGAAATAGAGAAAACATAAACAATTAGTCAGTGATTAAAACATCTTCCTGCTTTGTTCACAGGTAACTCCTATAGCAGCAAAAATACATTCTCTATCTGTTTTAAAAACATAAATCTGGCTCAATAATAGAAAGAAAACCTGAGTGATTATACAGGTCTCTATACCATATATAAAAATAAACTCTAGATATCCCAGATTCCCTTCAAAAGATACACAACTCTGAAAAGTAAAAAAAAGAAAAGGACAAATGTACTACCCAGGAAGTCAATTTAAAAGTCTCCTTCGCTAGACAGATTGTAAAAAGGGATTTGTATAGTAGAAGGTTATTTTAATAGACAAGTAATCAATTTAAGAAAGGCAGAAGGAATTATTTCTTCAGGAAGGATCTGCAAAAATGCAAAAACTAACTTTGGAAAAGAGGAAATGGAATGCATTATTGCTGCTGTTTTGTGGTTCAATCTATTAGTCATGTCTGACTCTTAGTGACCCCATTTGGGATTTTCTTGGCAAAGACATTGAAGTGGTTTGCCATTTCCTTCTCCAGTTCATTTTATGGATGAGGAAACTGAGGCAAATAGTGACTTACATCACGTGTCCAGGGTCACACAGCTAGTAAAAGCTGAGGTCAACTTTGAGCTCAGGTCCTTCTCAATCTAGACCCTACACTCTATACACTGCACCACTGAGCAGCCAATGCTGCAGAAGTCTTAGAAGTGCATCAAAAGCTCACCAATTAGAAAAATGGCTAAAATTGTGGCACGTCAATATAATAGAATATTATTGCCTTATAAGAAACAATGAATACAGAGCTGCAAGAGAAGCCTTACGATGTAGGTGAAGCAAGTAGAACCAGGAAAATATAACAAGGTAAATGGAAAGAGCTTCAAAAATAAAGACATCAAAATTGAACACTGTAGTTATATGTAGTTTGGCTCTAAAGAAGAGGTATGAAACCACATCTCCATTCAACCAGTCTGATCTTCTCACTGTTCCTCATACATGATATTCCATCTCCTGGCTAGGTGGCTTGGCACTGGCCATTCCTTAAACCTGGAATGCACTCCCTCCTTACTCATTCAACCCAGAGTCCAATCTCATCCCTTAAGACTCTGCTCAAGTACCATCTTCTAAGTAGCCTTTCTTTGTTTCCCCTCCCTCAATAACTAATATTCTCCCTTCCCAAACTACCTCACATTTAATTACTTTGTATATATTTCTATTTATCAACTTTACATTTTTATAGTGTATATATCTATATATATACATATATTTATTTATAAATATGCATTTTATAAAATGTATTTTATAAATACATAAAAATATTTTATTTGCACATATATATGCTATATAAATACACATCTTATATATACCTTATTTCCCCCCATGATGGAAGGGAAGGTCATTATGAGTAGAGATTATTTCATTTTGGATTTTCTCCAAAGATAAGAACTAGTAACAAATTTCCAATCCAAAAATAATATTAAAACGAAGGACAAAAGAATATATAATTTCTATGCAACTAAAAGTCACTGACCTCCATGGCAGGGCATACAGAGACAACTTAATGTTCAAAGAAGAACTTGATAAATCAAAAAACCAAAACAAAATGCAAGAAAAAATACAGGAAACAAAGCATCAAAAGAATCTATACATCATCAAGAAAACACCTTACACTTCAAGTCTCACCTTAGCCCCATACAGGCTATGTGACCCTGGACAAATCACTTAACCTCTCAGTGCCCAGAAGAAACTCTCTAAGACTTTAATTGGTGGTTGTCGAGAAGGTATCTGGAAAAAAAAATCCTATATGAGAATTTTCTAAGTCACTAATCATAGGAAAGTCAATGAAATTAATCCCAATTAAGCCACATTTGTGACACAGAACGTATTGAGCATAGTAGATCAAGCAATAAGCATTCATTAAGTACCTACTGTCAACTTTGACTTTTGGGACTCCTTGTACTAAGTGCTAGAACCCCACCCCCCAAAGAAAAGATAAGCATTTCACAACCTTTTATGTCACATATGTTTTTAAACAGATTGATAATTTTCTTAAGTACCCTTTTTCACTCCCCAATATTATTTTTATTTCTTGACTACAGACAAATTCTGGTTTAAAAGGAGAGAGCTTATTCATCATATTGAAAAAACAGGAAAGAATCAATTTTTAATTACAGAATAATAGAGTTAGATCTGGAAAAGAGGCCCTCCCATCCCCTCCGAATGCCTTATTTCATCACACTCAGGAAGGTCACAGAACCCAAGATCTCTAACTTAGACCTTCCCCACATCCCACTCCCTAAACCCAAACTCCCAGGCACCACAGCACCCTACTGCCTTCCAGAGATAAAAAAAAGTAACTCTCTAAAAACTTAAACTGATATTTACAGACACTTACTTGCTGTGTGACTCTAGTCAAGTCACTTCACCCTGGTTTGCCTCAGTTTCCTCATCTGAAAAATGAGCTGGAGAAGGAAATAGCAAACCACTCCAGAATCTTTTGCCAAGAAAACCCCAAATGGGGTCATGAAGAGTTGAATATGACTAAAAAAAACTGAACATATTAAGAGAAAGAATAGATTTTAATCAAACTGATTGGCATTTCCCCTTAAAATGGACACTATCTAGCTGCCTGGAGACTTCAAAGGTCTCCTTTCAGCTCTAGATCACAGGATCATAAATTTAGAGATGAAAAAGAGTTGAAAGGCCACATAGCCCAATGCCCTCATTTTAAACATGAGTCAACCGAGGCCCAGTGAAGTGGTTTGTTCAATGCCATGCTGATACTAAGCATCCCTTGGCAGCATTTAAATCCAAGTCTTCTCATTCCAAAGCTGATGCTTATTCCACTAAACCACATCACTTCCCCATGATGCAAAAAATGAAGCTGAACTGGATAAGCTTTAAGGTTACTTTTTAGCAAGACTCTCAAGTTTTCCTTCTTTCTTTTTAATAAAGAAGAGTAACTCTTCTTAAACATCCCACAAACCAACCCTGAAGGCTGGCTACTACTCATTTTTTAAAAAGAAAAGAAAGGTTTTAAAATATATCTATACATGTCTCAGAATGCCTGTAGAAGTCCATGTACAAATTTGTCAGATTGTTTTCAAAAGAAATCCCTTCCCCAAATCTATTTTAATTTAATTTTTGGTGCTCTAATAATTAATTAGTTCTGCCATACCCCTGCAACACTGAACTTGAAAGCCACCCAGCTACCATCACTATTAATCTTCTTTCCCTCACATCATGCACTGCTTTAATATAAGTGGGGGGGGGAGGAATTTGAAGGCATAAAACACTCTCTTCCCATTTCATCTTTTTCCCTTAATTCATGAATAATTACAGTACTTTGGGCTGCACAGTTACATCATCTTTATGCAATGCGGAATGTGAATCTATACTACAGTTTAGCCATCACCTGAAAAAAAGCTTCTCTGATGGTCTACTCCCACCTTGCTGTACTACAGGTAGACAAAAGCAAGGGGAGTATTAGCCTTCTTCATAAAATTCTGCCTATCATTCTTAAATTTAAATTCCTAGACAGGGGAAGTTAGGTGGTATAGTAGATAGGGCACCTGCCCTGAAATCAGGAAGACTGGAGCTCAAATGTGGCCTCGGACACTTTCTAGCTGTGTGACCCTGGGCAAGTCACCTAACTGCCTTTCCCGCCTCTCCCCCCCCAAAATAAATTACTATGTTTTTATTCACTGGGTATTCGCTATCCAAGTCTCTATATGCTGACACAACTCAACCAAGTTAATAATAATTATTCATAAATTATTACAAATCCTACAAAGTTAGGCCCTGAGATCTAGGGTGGGGTGTGGAGGAAGGCAAAGATAGGGATGGTGAGGAAGAAATCCAAGTCAGTTTCAATTAAACGCGCAGGTTTTAAAAATGGATTCCGCATTATCCAAAATAATGCTTTAAAGTCAGTATCCTTAAGCTTAGCCAGTGTACAGTTAAGGAATTTTTTTTACAAATGCTGAGATATGTGTCTCTGAATATACTAAAATCTTCAATATTTTCCAAGATTTCAAGAGGGAACTCTCGCTTCACCAGTACAGTTCATGACACATCGGTACCTTCACTTTCCCTGCGGTTTTCTTCCACATTCTCCATAGATCACCAGAGCAGCATGCAGGCTATATTATTCCTCATTCTCACTGCCTTAATCAGATACTTCCAGGACAGCATATACCTTACAATAGAGGTCATGCATCCCGAGTGACTAAGATGTAGTTCCTCTCTAATTTTAATGTTTTGGTGCATTAATAAAATTTCAAAAGAGGAAAAATATATATGGTTTTCAAAGTTCACAGAGATCCTTATATACAAGTTAGTGGCTCCCATTTCTATGACACCACTGTCTTAACCCATTTCACATGCACAGATCATAGCTGAATATATGCCATAACCTACTTAAACCTATCATTTCTCTCTCCATTGGTCTTTTTTAACATTGCAATGATTTGTAGCAACTAGCTACAACATGTTCATTATATTTAAGGCAGTCCTAAAGTTACCCACAAATTGTAAATAAATGTTGGTATACTCACTCCCTCTTTCCATCACTACTCCCTCTAAATACCATTTAGTCTTAAGAAGAAAGAACAGTTTTGCTATGATATGTAAAATGGGAATTTGAACTAGATGGCCTCCCATGTCCTTTCCAACCCAAGAGTTATGATCCTACAGAAGAAAAATAAAGAAAAGCAAAATTTAGTCTGGAATGAATATTCACTTAACTCAGTCAGCACCCATTAGCCTACCTGGCATTCTCCCAAAACTTTTAGGTTTTCTGATGCACCACAACCCTTGTACCAACCCCTCTATCACTTCCCTGAAAGTCTTTCCTGACTGTTCAATCATGTAAAACCCTTCCCTCTCTCTACTTCACCATCGTCTCCCTCCACTGCCCAAATACCTTTCCCTACCTTACAGCACTGCATCATTTCAAATAGTCTTTCATTCAAATTCAGCAAGTGCTAGCTTACGGAATATAGTAATTATTCTTACTTTTATAATTCAAAAGTTTCTGAAACCTAAGCTCTTCCTTAAAAGACTTTGCTGGATTGATGAGAAACATACTAATCAAATTCTTGACTGCTTCTCCACCCAAATTAGAGGGCCAACTTCTATTGCTATCTCTGCTCCAAATGCATGCACTCACACACAATCACAATCCAATCACATTATAGAAAGGACACAGACAGATCAAATTAGCAAAGGCAGGGTACAGTTTTACTTAACCACCTTCTTTTCAGGCATGTGATGGAGGAAATAATAACTATATAAATAAATGAACAAGGATAAATGAATATGTGTGTATATATTTACACATATATTTATACAAACATCTCTCTCTCTCTCTCTCTCTCACACACACACACACACACACACACTTCAGATTCAGCACTCCTGTTATGTTTTTATTCAAACTATTAGGTGGCCCAGTGAACAGAGTTTTAAACTTGAGTCAGAATGACCTGAGTTCAAATCCTGACTCAGTTACTAGTTGTATTACCCTAGACAAGTCACAGTCTCTGACAGCCGCAGGTTCCTCAACGGAAATGATAGTAACAGTACTTATTATACACAGGGTTTGTTGTTGTGAAGACCAAACCGAATACTATATTAAAGCGTTTTTATATAGCCAGCAATTATTGAAGCATTTAGTTGCCCTGTATGACAATGATCACAGCGAGCATTTTCATAGCACTGCTGTGCTAGGCACTTTACAAATATTACCTCCTCTGATCCTCACAACCCAGTGAAATATATGCTATTATGAGGACCTGTAAAATACAGGTGAGGAAACTGTGGCAGAGACTAAATGACTTGCCCAAGGTCACACAAGTAGTAAATGTCTTAGGCTGGATTTGAACTCAGGTATTCCTGACTCCAAAACCACCTCTTCACTGACCACCGCACCACCTAGTACCTACCAATCTCTAGCAGCCCATTCAGTGTCTCCATGCCACATTACAAATTGCCCAAATGCAACGGATAAGTGTGGAATTCTCTTGGTACTTGGTTATAAAGCTTCCCACAATGAGGTAGCCCTAATGAAAGGTACTGATGAAATGCAGATAATATTTTAATAAGCAGGGTTCGGTGAAGGACAATCATCAAGAACATTCCGTCACGTTGGACATGTTGCCATTCTGGGGGTGGAGAAAGAGGTGGGGAGAAGAGGGCTTGGAGAACAGTGGTGTAAGCAGTACACCACCTCCTCACACTATTCAATTCCAAATTCTGGCTCTACCATCCTCAAACTGTCTGCCAACCAGCAGCATTGCCAGCAAAGAGGGAATTGCTACCACTTTCTTTATTTTACTTTATAAGGAAAAGTGTAAGCTTTCTGAGGAGGAAAAAAAAGAGTGTCACAGATAATGTGTCTGGAGAGCATTTTAAACATCTTTCCTCCAAAATATGCTATTAAAATGAAACATGACCAATTCCATCACATTATAGACAGACACACAGACAGACTAAATTAACTGTGTGTGTGGTTATTTAACCACTTTCTTTTTCAGTTCTATAATGGAGGAAATGACAAAACACATGCACATGCATGCATACATGCACGTGCAACCACACATACACACACACACACACACACACGCACGCACACTTTCCATTCCCTTCAGGGTCTCCTGTCATTTTGTTGGCTGTGTTCTGCTACCGTCCCAATCAGAATCACTGCTCTGCCTCCAAAATCTGCAGCCTCAATGACATGTCTGGTAAAATGCCTTAGCAACTATGTCAATATTTTCCCACTACAGTTAACCATATTAGCATACTGCTTTAGTCTTGGCTGGTCAAAGACAAAACAGGAATGTAATCTTCTCAAGCTTTGTGCAGTCTACATTCGAGCAACACTGCTCACTTTCTGCAAGCTTTAGTCTAGAGAAAATACTTCTGTTCTCACTGTCTCCACCAACCACATACAGATAAATAAATATTAAGTTAAAAATTAAAATTAATTCAATCCAATAGCAATATAAAAAGCAGGTATTGTCTATTATTATATCCACCAATGAAACACGAGAAAGAGACAATGAGGAGAGATAAACACAAGAATCTTAGGAAAACTGGTGAATGCAATGAATGGCCAAATACTATCCCAGATGATGGATAATAAAGCATGCTACCCGTCTCCTAACACGGAGGCTATCAGTGTAATATGATGACTGAGACATACATTTTCAGGTATGGCCAATGTGGAAATTCGTTTTGCTTAACTCTGCAAGGTTGATACAATGGTTTAATTTCAAAGGAAACTGGGGGGAAGGGGAGAGATAATAAGAGTGTCCTCTTCCTCTCAAAATAATAAAAGAAAAGAAGAAATGAGGGTCACTAAAGCCAATTTAAAAGGCACAGAAGAAAACAAAGGAAGGAAGCACAGACAACCAAGACAGTTTTGAAAGTTAAGCGGTGAATTCTTAAAAGAAAAAGAAAGCTGCAGGGATTCAATTTTCTTATGTAACACTCTTTTTCTAACCTTGTATATGGAAATAGTCTCATTTTAATTTGTGGTTAAGTTCAGAGTTTTTAAAATTCAAAAAACACATAAAAATCAAAACAAGATCATTGTAGCACTGATCCTCCCTCCCCCACAATCCCAGTCATGCTCTTTTTACAGTTACACATCCACACTCAGTGCCCTGTTTGCAGGTAGACCTGCTCAAAGACTTCCAAATGATCAACAAATTTCCCTCCAGCAATTATAGGAACCCTCCAAACCACAAGTACATACTTGAAATAGTCTTCCCTCCCAGTACACCAAGCTTTTGCCTTCCCTTAGAATTTAAAACTATTTCTGAAACTTTATCTCTTCTTGAGAAGGCTGTGAGGATCTGGCCTCTGTCAACTGATATCATACATCTCTATCCAAAAGGAACTTTTAGAATAGGATGGACACACCCATACCCAAACTGGTATAGGGCTGGACTCAGACATAAGGAAGGCTGTAGGAGATTAGAATTTCCTATCCTAAACAATACTGTGGACAAATAAAATGTTTACATTTTCTTCTAAGGAAAACCCTGGGCAGACTCAAAAATGGGTTTCTCTGGAGCTCAGACAGCAAGATCTGGAGCCAAAAGGGGAGAATACGGAGAAAAGCTGGACAGAGATGGAGAGGGAGGGCACAGCAGCTCTATGTCTTGGTTTTAAGAAATAAATAGGGAAAATTTATGGCCTGGTAAAAGTTACTTGTAGTTGGGAAATACTGTCTTTCATGGGCTCCATCCTTGTGATTTTATGGTGTCAAGATAACCCCTTTACACACACACACATGCACACACACACATGCACACACACACTCCAGTTCTACTAGGATTTATACACATCTTACTTTGGAGATAGTTGGATCCCAGATCCAATATTTACAAGCTCTATGACCATTGGACAAGTCATTTCAGGTCTCTTAGATGCCATTTCTTCTATAAATTGGGAATAATTAACAGTACTAATTAATATTTACCTACCTCACAATGTTGTCATGAGAATATAGCTTTATTTTTAGTGCTGTGTGGTCCACAAACGTGAGATTATTCTGATTTACTTAAAAAGTAAAGCAGAGCAAATTACTATAAACTGCTCAAAGAAAAATCCATCACAGCAAACAAAGAAGCAATCCTTCCTGGAATTATTTTGCTGGAACTGCGGCTCTTTTTGCTGGATCCCCAAATGGGGAAGGAAAAGAGACTTGACCAAGGTTACAAAGTGAGTAGCAAAGACATCATTTGAATTCAAGATCTGTGATTCCCTTCAAGCCCCCTGATCTCATAGCTCCAGGGACTTACTGTTATGCATCTAGGTCAGACACTCCTGTCTAACACTGTAGAATACTTGAAAAGAACCAAGGCAGTGCAGATAAAATAACTTACTGCTCTAAAAGCTTCAACCACTAGTAACTCAAGGAGAGGAAAAAAATCAGAGAAGATGATCACCCCCTCCGCTCCCAGCTTTCTATCAAATGATATCCTTGAAGACAACAGGAGAAGAAAAAAATTCTTGGAGTTACCTGAGTCATTAAGCAATGTGGCTAAATCACACCTCTTAGCAAGACTCTATTTCTCATTTTCTGATTTCTTCTATGTTGCATTCAATCAACGAGATAATTGTATGTTTAATTCATGGCTCTCAGTGGTGAAACACAGATAATGGAAAACTTTGGACACATCACTTTATTTCTCATAGCTCTTAATTTCAGAGTCTGTAAATTGAAGAGGTTAAAGTAAAGCATCTGGAAGTTTCCTTTCCAGCTCTTGATCTTACGAAAATCTGAAACAAGATGGCCATCAGAAACTACAAACCTATGAAAATATTTGAAATATTACTATTTACATAACAAACATTTCCACTGGTCAAAGATTTCATGTGGCCCAAAAGAAAAAAATATATGAAGGCTTCTTCCCTCTGAATGTGAATCACGGAAGGGGCTTGTTTAAAGGTCAGAATAACCATAGAAACCATGTTAACAGCCTACAGGGAGGGGAAAAGCCTTAAAACTCAGTCACATAGAAGGATGCTGCCATCAAAGGCTTAAATCAGATTAACGTCATCAAAACCTATCTAGAGAGCCGAGACTGATTGCAACAAAAGATAATTTGTAGGACTTTTGACACTTTAAAATTTCAAATTTGAACCTTAACAAGCCTAACAAAATCCTTCCCCTAATCCTCATTTCAAAAATGAAGACTAAATGAATCACTGTATGAGCTTCAGGGTTAGAAATCAAACATGACACGTAGATTTATCTGTTTAAAATTCCAATCTATAAAACTCCTTGTGGGTATTCACTTAGCAATAAGGAATTAAAATGGCTTTAACAACAATCACAAGGAGGAGTGCATACTATGTTGGATTTGCAGTAATTATACAGAGGGCACCTTCCAGCTCTAGACTGATGATCCTAGGAATACAAACAGAGCTATTCTCAAATAAAAAACACAAAACTCTAAGGACTGTTCATGTTTGGTCTGGGTCTAGATTTCAAGACCTGATCCAAAGACACCCAAGGATAAAGAACATCCTATATTATTTCGGAAAAGCAACAGATTCACATGAGAATTCACCACAAGACTTGCTAGTGATTCCTGACTGCAGAAGGATGGTATTTGAAGTCTGAAGCTCTAGTGGCTTTCTATTTTACCAATAATACATCTAAGATGAAAGTTCCTGGGGGTTGTTGACCTCCTCCCAATTTTAAAACAAAAGAGGTTTAATGATCAAAATGGCTTTTCTCTGGGTAGAGGGCTGTATAATGACTATGAAAAAAATGCATATACAGATTATCAAGGAGCATGCAGGGATATAAAATCTGCAATTTACAATTCTAAAAAAAAAACAAATGGGAAAAAAGATATTATGACTCAGGTTCAACTCAATATACAAACATTTATTTAGCAGCTATTATGTGCTCCCAGCCCTCATGGAATTTATAATCCATTACCCAGAAGATATGACACCGACACAGTTAATAATAATATCTAATACTATAGATCCAAGAAAGGCCTCTTGCAGGATGTGGTCCATGAGTTCGTTTTTAAACAATGGGTTAGTCATTCAGCAGTGAAGGAGTCCATCTAAATAAACATAGAGAACGGAGAGGAGTGTAGAGGACATGTGTAAGGTGGTACAGTTCAATTCACTAAACACGTATCAAGCACCTCTACAGTTCAGGCACTTTGCTAGCCATCAGAAATGCCAAAAGAAACATGAAAACAGATAGCAGTAAAACTGTTGCATAGGAGTGAACAGCACTGAATAAAACTGTAAAAGCAGACTGCACAGGAGGCCACAAAAGCCAGGCAGACAAGTTTGAACTTGATGGAGCTATTAGGAGCCACTGACATTTTTTTCCCCAGCAAAAAAAAAAAAAAAGGAGAGTAAGGATGGACTGGGAAGAGAGCAGGCTGTAGCAGAAATGGAGTCAAGGAGGTCTATTAGTCTAGGCGGGTGGTAACAAGGGTCTGAACTTGGGTAACAAGATTCAGAGTTTGCAGCTAGTCCTTTTCACATGCCTCTTTTGCTACCAGTAATTTCATGACCTATAACAATTCCCAAAGAGACCCAAAACCATTAAAGTGGTGTGTCTGCATCAATGATACTATAAATCAATACTTCCTAGCCATCATCACTTGAAGTGACTCATTATTTTGGAATACTATTGCATTACCAAGACTGTCATCACATGAAAATTCTAGAGTTGACTGATCCCCTCAAAAGGCACTTCCTGGGCACCAACTCATCATTCCTTAATAGGGTGAGGGATTTCAAATAGCTGCTAAGGAAAGAAGTATCACCCATTGGCCCTTTCCTCTAACCTGTACTTGCTAGTTTTTCACATTTAAAGAGATGTAATTATGGACAAAGAAGAATCAGATCCTCTAAATCTAGATTTAGGTCCTTTCCTTGGTGGGTGTGGAAAGAAAGTGTAGTGACCATCATGGAATGCCTGGTGTGATCATATTCAAATAAGCATGAACATAAGAGATAAAGGAACCTTTTCTAGTTTTACATTACAGTCTATGAAAAAACAGGTATTTATCACATTGCTGCTTCTCACAAAGCTTTCAATGAATAATAGCAGATTTAAAGACAGGTTTTCAATATTGAAAAATATGTTTGATTTGAATTATCCCATTTGAACCTTACAATAATGACGTAGGATGGGTGCTGTTGGTAGTCCCATTTTATAGTTGAGAAAATTGAAGTTCCTAGTGGGTAACGGCTTGTCCAGAGATGAAGAGCTAAGGTCCACAAGAGGATTCAAACACAGGTCTTCCTAAGTCCAGTGCTCTATTATATGATGGTTCCTCAATCAGTTTTGACTTTAAACTTTAATCTAGTCAATCATGGGGTCGGTACTCAAGGCAAGAAATGGGTTACCTAAAGTTCAAAGGATTGGAATATGTAGTCTGCTCTCATCCAACCTTCCCTTGGCTCAATGACATGTCCACAACCCTCACTTTTTAAGTAATGCTAAGACTGAAAAAATTAAAGGCAGTTGTGAACCTACTTTCAGTATTTGTGACACTAGTCTATCAGTGTGATTTTGGGACCTTCCTTAAACTTATTTCCCTCACCCTCCCTGGAGGAGAAAACAATCAGAAAATCATTAAGTCAAATTTCTATTTATAATTCATTACAAAATATAATTATATTAGGTTAACTGTGATTACACACATCATTATGTGAAAACAGTCATTAAACATGGGATGCTTCTAGGCATTAAAAGTAAGAAATGTGGACATTCAAGGATATATATCCTAAAAGGTACTAACAGAAAAAATAATAATAAACAAATAACTTAGAACAAATTCATTTGTAAATATAAAAGTCAGAACTTCAATAGGTTAAACTGCTCATTATTTCTTCCTGATCTGGTCTTAACCTGGTCATCCCATGTAAGTATATGCTGCACAGTCATCCACACTGGAAATGAGGTAAATGAGTTAATCTTCCTGTGAGGCATTTCACACCCATTGAGATGTCACAAAATCAGGATTAGGATGAACTATTTTAAACCATGTTCAGAGAAAAGAAGAGAGCTTCAAAGAAATGATTTTTTACAGATCATGTGATTTCACTCCATTTAAAAAAAAATGTGCAAAGCAACACATAGATGTGGGGATGGGAAAGGTCAAGGTAGAAGAGGGAATATTTTCTACTCGCTCTCTGAGCTTTTACCTGATTATATAATACAGCCAATAAAAAAGGGAGACAGTCTAAATTCAATATTTGGGACCTCCTCCCTCCTACCCTCAACATTCCTCCTTCCTGGGTATCCCCTTCTGTGATTGGATATTAAAACTCTACACCATAATCAGTGGCACAGCTTTGCAGGGAACCATCCATTGTGGTATGTAAGTGCAAACTCTCCAACTGGCATCGTTCCATTACAAAAATAAATCGATCTTTAGTTTAACCTAAAACTGACTTTTAAGGGAAGTCATGGTAACCAAAGCTTCAAGATACCCTTGTAAAAAAGAGATTTCACTTAAGTTTTCAAAGGAATTCAAACACCAGGCAATTCTGTTCCTTCCAGAAACAACCCCATCAGGACTCGAGTTTACAAGAAGCAAATAAAGTCATGTAAAACAGGTAACAGAGGGCCTTTACCCAAACATACCTCCCTCAAACAGCCCACCAAAAGAAGTGTTCAGTTAAAACAAGCCCTGTACTTTTATTAATAGTAAAGAATCATTCCAATACATAAAATTCATTTTTAAAAGAGGAAAAAAATAGCCCAGGGCACACAGGGATATATTTCATTACATCAGATAAATTTACATTAGGAAAAAGAATGAAATACTCCCAAAATAAGTCTATCCCAGAAAAATTATGTCCCTGGGAATGAGTGAGAGGCTAGGGGAAGGTACTGGACCTAGTGTGAGGTAGAATAAGGAGATTACCTAAGGGAAGAGAATGGGGATGCCCAAGAAAAGAGATAAGAATGTGAAAGGAAGAAGCCTGAGCTAGGGTAAAGTGGGTTACAGGTCTTGAAAAAGCTTTAAGCTCCTCCTCTTACAAGTAAGGACTAGGGTACTAGTAGCCTCATCAGCTCTAATCCCAGCACAGCAAACTCAAGGAACATCTTTTAGAAACCTTCCCCTGCCCCACAGCTACTATTTTAAAAAAGACAGACTTTAACTTCCCATCACTAAGCATAGTGCCAGCACTTAATGACTGGTGATTGAAAAATAAAATCAGCATGAAAGTTGGAAAAAAAAAAGGGGGGTGGGGTGAGGGGGAGTGGTCAGAACCAGCCATGCAATACTACGATGAGTTCAAAGCCTCCCTAATTATGCTACTTCCATCTCTCTCTCAAAATAGCTGCAGATAACTATAAGACAGGAGATAAATTTTTATTCCAAGATTAGAAACAAAAATACTTAAACACAAACCCTGATTTGAGCCAATAAACTGGTATGAATAAGCTTCATTCCAAGTTTCAGTCAAAGTAACTTGTCAAGTTTAAAATGAATTAGCTCTTTCCTTGTTTTAAAAATAAGTAAGCATTGAAGACAGGCAGCAGTGGAACCATGGCATACAGGGGGCCTGAATTTGGGGGAGAGGGTCAGTCTCTTGAGGGACAAAGGATGCAGAAAGAAGAGACTTGGAAAGATGGAAATACCACAGACTTTGTAATTCTGCTTTCTATTAGCCCAATTTACCTTTAATTGAGTTAGTATAGAGGTAATTTCGTCTGGCAACCATAAATGTAGGAAGATTTGCTCCAAGTGACCTACCTATGAAGTAAATTTTATTTTCCCTCTTTCCAAAAAAGCGCAACTTAATACAAAAGAACTTCAGGAATTTATGGGTATTTGTAGGGAATTGAGGAATTACCACATCATTGTCATTAAGAGAAAGGAACCAGCACCTAGGTTCCAAGCAAAGAAGAAATGGACCACTCTGAATTTTCTGAGCTTACTATTCATTCTTCCACATGACATTACTGCATCTTCTTTCTCTCTTAAAATATTGCTGAAGTTCCTTTAGTCTCTAGGCAAACATGAAGTTTCCCTCAGATTTCTCCCAAGGCTGTGATACTACTAAATATTGCCCTTTCAAAACACATACACCTCAAGATTCACCTATCTTCCCCTTTAAATGGGGACAAGAAGCATGTAACCTGTAACAGGAAAGAGAAAGCAAGAGAATAGGTTTAGTCACTCAACTTCTATGTCAAGGATTCTTTACCCTGAGATCCACAAACTAAAAAACCAAAAACTATATTTTAATATAATTGATTTTCTTTGTAATGTTATGTAATTTTTTTATTTGTTTAAAAGCATTATTCTGAGAAGGGCTTCACCAGACTGCCAAAGAGACTGATTCATGACCCCCAAAAAAGTTTAAAACTCCCTACCTAGAGCTTCCTGGCATCTATCAAGGAAAACAATGAGTAGCACAGCATCATTCTGTGATGTGGAGAGAAAGAAAGTTTTCAACAACTGACTGGCTAAAAACTTGGTAATGTTGGGGGCAAGTGAGGAAGAGGAAAGAGTACAGGGGTAGCCTGTCTAAAGGAAAGCAAGTATTCCAGAAGGGCAAGTTCCACTTAACTTTTTAATCAAGATTGGAGAAGTAGCGACTCTTATTTTATTTTGGACTGAACAAACTGGAGATCCTAAGCCAACCCAAATGGCAAATATTTCAGTTTCCCCTGGAATCATGGGAGTTATAAAGAGTCTCAATGATCATCTGGACCAACCGACTGACCCCCATTTCATCAATGGGGAAAATTAAGGCACAAGGGAGTCTTAGAGAGTCACATAGGAACTGGATGGGACCATTTAATTACCCTGCTTCAGTTTCCTATCTCTAAAATGAGCGGCTTTTGTGCTCTAAAGTTCCTTCCAGGCTTCAATAATTTATTGCCTTTTCTACTATACCTCAGATACATTTCCAAATTTATCTCTTGGGGCACCATGTCTTTATCAAGAAGGTTCTCGGTCTCTGGATAGATGCAATTACTTAAAATTTTGTATGAAACCCTCACGAACTTATTCCTAGCATTAAACACAGGCAATTTGACTTATAGAGTGTTAACTGAGTGATTGGAATAGGGAATGGAGGGGAAGAGGGGGGCTGAGGTGTACATACACTAAATTAACCTGGAAACTCTGTACTTATAATCCGTGGATGATGATGGACTTTGAATATGGAGGAAAAAAAAACTGGCTCCCACAATTCAAAACTATTAGCAAGAAAGCTGAATTTGATATTTCAACCCATTCCAAGCTGCAGCCTGAGTTTCAGTGGTACCTTTGTAAATGTCTAGCAACAAAAGATGCTTTGTTTTATCCGGAAAAATATGGAGCTGCTTTTGATTATTCCATGCTGCTTTGCCCATTTTCTGTGGCTGTGGACTATTACTTAAGAATTTACTGCAATGACTGTCTTGCTGAGCCATGGATATTTGGTAGGATGCTGTAAACTGACTCCAAAAATGTCTCCTGAGCAACAAAACAAGCAGAAATAATTTAATCTAAAGGGTATTAAATTTCTCTTTTATCAGGGTATTTTAAAAATGTTCCACAAAACTTTAGGAAACGGTGGAGGGAGGAGGAAGAGGGGAGGAGTCAAATTTAGGTTTCAGAATACAGATTCAACCTGATTTAAGATTCATCATCCCGATTTTAACATGCCAACATATGAGGAGTCAAATTCAGGTTTCAGAATACAGATTCAACCTGATTTAAGTTTCATGATCCCAGTTTTAACATGCCAACATATGCCACACATCCAACCCCTGCCTCCATGCGGTCTGTGTCATGGCTCTATTTTGAAGCTTCTGCTTGCTCATGCTAATGGTTTCTTTGCTTTGAATACGTCCTTCATGAAGCTCTTGCTTCACACCCTAAATGTTTTCTCCTCATTCAGGATTTCTTCACCATTTGTTCATACTCACAGCTGACTTGGACATTTAGCAAGAATCCCATCCTACCCAGCAATATCACTTCTAGGACTGTATCCCAAAAAGATAGTAAAAATGGGAAAGGGTCTCACATGTATAAAACTATTTATAGCAGCTCTCTTTGTGTTGGCCAAAAACTAGAAATCAAGGGGATGCCCATCAATTGGGGAATGGCTGAATAAATTGTGGTATATGAATGAATACTATTGTGCTATAAGAAATGATGAACAGGAAGACTTCAGAGAGGCCTGGAAAGACTTAAATGAACTTATACTGAGTGAAAGGAGCAGAACCAGGAGAACTTTGTACACAGCAACAACCAGAGAAATTTTTCTGGTACACTTAGCCCTTCATACCAATGCAAGGACCTAAAAAGTTTCCAATGGACTTTTGAGGCAAAACGCCTTCCACATCCAGAGAAAGAACTATGGATTTGGATTGCAGAATGAAGCAGATCATTTTCTTTTGATTTGTTATGTTTTGTTTTACGGTTTCTCCCATTCATTTTAATTCTTCTATTCAACATGAATGTGGTGAAATTGTATTTAATAGGAATGTATGTATTGATAAGATTGCAATCCATCTCAGGGAGGGAGTGCAGAAGGAGGGAAGAAGAAGGGAAAGGGAGGGGAAAAAATCTAAGATATATGGAAGTGATTATAGAACACTGAAAACAAAATAATTACAAAAAAAAAAAAGAATCCCATCCTAGTTATTCTCCACATTTGTGCATCATCTCACCATATTGGTTTTTAGCTCCCTGTGGTCAGGGATATTTTGCACTTATTTTTTTCTTCCTCTCAGTGTACTGGGAGGAAAATACTAAAACATCAAATAAGAAAAAATGTTGCACTGATTTTCTCATAATAATCTATAAAATTATCTGAGGATAAAAAGTGAATTAAATCCCCCAAAGGAAAAGCAGGATGACAAGAGGATTAAGGAATGAACCTTTAGGGAATCATCTACAAAAACAGATATGATTCTACTTTGGCAGAGTCTCATCAATATTCATCAAGGGTTCAGATCATCATTTAGTATGCAGTTATTCATAGGTTCCCAGAGTAGGTGATACCACCCCCTTGGGAGGGCACTGAACTGATCAGGGGGGCCAGTAGTAGCCTTGGATACAAGTGGGAGACCTTGAATAAAAATAAGGGGGCAGTGCAAGCATAAGCAAAGAAGGGAAGAAACTTCTGAAAAATCATACAGGTTTTATTTATTGTATAACAAAGTTATAGTCATAATCATGTTATTTTCCAAATAAACACACAAAGTACAAGTCATAACCAGTTAGTGGTCAAGTCTGCTGATAGGTCTTAACAAGCAAGTGTTGGCAGGTGAGCTTGTCGCATACTGTCAGAAAGTCCAGCATGCATCAGCAGCAATGACTTGCTCACAACGTAATACTATAGTATTACATGATGCAATATTGCTTCATCAAAATTTCAATGCAGGAAAAAGTCCACAAATTAACAAGAAATTATTAAATTTAAGATATGTCACTTAAAATGACACATTTTATATTTCCTGAAATGATATAAATTTCCCAGAAAAAGGGGGAAGGCTAAAAAAAAGTAGAGTTCCAGGGTGGGCACTGAAGAATTATTTTTAAAGGAGGTAGTCAGTCAAATAAGTTTGGGAACCTCTGAACGATATAGCTTCGGGCAATAATCTTGCAATAAAAGAATCTTACATTTAATGTGGGGCAAACTCTACATCTCCACTGCAAAGAAATTTAATTGAAAACACTTGAGTTTTGTCTTTTAAACATCTTCTCATTCCCGCCTCTCCCTACCTCCACTCCTTTCATTTTGGATTTCTTGACTTCTCCCCTATGCCCCTGAGCTGGGCAATTCTTCCCCTCTCCCCTTCACATTTCTTTAGTGTGTAGCCTTCCCTCTTTAGACTGTAAGCTCCTTCGGAGCAAGGACTGTCTTTTTCGTATTTGTATCCCTAGTGCTTAGCGTAGTGTCTGGCACATAATAAGCACTTATTAGGTAATTACTGACTTCATGCTTCATGGGAATTCTCAAATAGATTATGTACCTTTATCAATTCCATTCAATAAATATGTATTATCTTTGTATTCCATTTATTTAATTTAGCTTGATCCATTCGAACCAGATTTTTAAATTACTGACACATCTTACTGGGTAAAACTTCACATCTACTTAGCAATTTAAAGTAGCAGTTCTCAAAAGTAGTCCAGAGACCCCTAACGGCTTCCTAAGATCCTTTCAGGAGCTCCAAGAGGTCAAAATTACTTTCAGAATAACACCAAGATGTTTTAATTCCTAACATAGTAAATATTGATAGATATTATCCATACAAACAAAAGCTCTTTGGAGAGTTCTCAGTTTTTAAAAATATAAAGTCCTGGGATCAAAAACTTTGACAATCACAGTAAGACAGTATTGGTGATAGTTGCCAGAAGATTCCTGAGGGCAGAGACAAAGAGCAATGAATCTTGCCAGTCAGCCTACCCTCTACCAGCTCAGTTTAAGGACAGCAAAAGCTAAAATGAAGAGAAGCAAAAGTTAAGAGAATAGTTTAACAATGGGGGGGAATACTGCCATGCCAACTTCTACAAGGTCAAAAAAACCTATAATTCAGACTATTGTATTTTTAAAATACAGTAACATAATAATCACTGTAACACGGCACATGTAGCTTTAGGAGATGAAAAGATGAAGGTTTTCTGAGAGCAAAGGAACTATAAATAACAGTATGGACTGTGGGACAGTGGAGAATACTGTCCAATTCAATAAAGTTGTATTAAGTGCCTACAATATGTTCTGTGCTAGGGATACAGATAGGAAATTACACATGTTAATGCCCTCAAGGAAGGGATTAGAAAACTGCTCTCATATCTTTGCTAAGAAAACCCCAAATGGGGTCACAAAGAGAAGAACACAACTGAAAAATGACTAAACATGAGCATAAGGCCCTTAAGGAACTTACAACTTAATGTGAGAGAAAGACAACAGATAGGTATTATCGAGGTTAGCTAGATGGCTCAGTGGATACAGTGTCAGGCCTGGAGTCAGGAAGACCCAACTTCAAATCCAGCTTCAGACACTTACTAGTCATGTGAGGGTGGTCAAGTCACTTATATCTGTTTGCCTTAATCCACTGGAGAAGGAAATGGCAAAATACCCCAGTATCTATGCCAAGAACCTGCCATGGATGGTACTGTCGTGCTGTGGTCTACAGGGTCATGAAGAGTCAGACACAACTGAACTGAACAGTGAGAAGCGTCACCAAGGCCTCTAGACGCTGGTCTCAAATCAAGGAAGACATGGATTTAAGGCCACCCTCTGATACATAACATATGGGAGTTGCAAAGAAGATAGAGACTTGCATTAGCAGAGAGTTTCCTCATTTAGGCTGCCTACACTAATGATACCAAAAGTCCTAGTCTCTTCTCTATTCCTATAAAGGAAAATGAGAAGTCTAAACAAAGTGCTATATTTGAGGGGAGTTTTGGGTGTGGTGACAAAGTCATGTCAGAGAGTCCTTTTCTACGCTGCATTCTGGTTATCTAGCTCTATAATAATTCTTTAGTTAGTGATCAGAATCTTCTACTTACTCATATTGCCAGCCTTAATCTCAAATTGGGGTTTTGTGGAAGGGCTAGGCCTTCACCTCTTGTCAAACTTTTGGATGAGATAGTTGGCCCAGCTTGGTCTCCACTGGGGTCTCTAGAGTTCCTAGGGAAAACATCATTATCTAGAGTGTATCTACACCAGGAGTGGGAAATCTTGAGGTCACTTGTGGCCTTCAAGGTCCTTGGATGTGGCCTTGTGACTTAGCCCAAGTTTTATTAAGGAGATTTGTTCTGCAAAGGCAGCACTTGAGGACCTAGTTCCCCACCTCTGGTCCACACTAAGAACACTGTCCCCTTCTCTTCCCTCCCAGCCCAGATTTTTAATGTTCAGAGCATGCTGCATCTTCAGGACCCTCTATGGCATTTCAGGAAAAGAAATAAACAAGTCAGTGGCTCTGGGCCTGGAGTGTCTCAGACTGGTCACTACTGTTCCCAGTCCCATTGTCAGTTCCCTACTACCCTGGGATTTTCTCACAGGAATCTTCCACTTTTGTTGCATCTAGATACTGAGTCTTGCAGGCTCTAGGTGTCTCAGGTTCATCTCTAGTCTCACCAGGAAGTATCTGTCTTCTCTGCCTGTGCTGGTGCTGGCTTTCCCAACAGACTCCTTTTCCTATTACTTGTGGTCTTTGGACTGACTTTCTTGGCAGTTGTGGTATGGCACAAGTCCTTTACCACAATTTATCACAGGTTTTCAAGTTTACTATTTGGTTTAGTGCTATTTTTGGGTTTTTGTTGGAGTAGGTGTATGGGAGTTGGTCTGTTTGCTTCCAATCAGGCAGCCACCTTAGCCAGAAATTCACATGCTAGTTTTTTAGGGGTTACCTGAACACAGCTGATTTTTTTTTTCAACTAACGACAAATTATCGTTCTATTTCCATTAAGGAAGAATTTAAATTCTTGTAAAAGTATAAGAAAGTGAAAAATCCTTCTTTACTCTTCTTTCAAGACATCCCCTATCCATTTAGGAATGTTACAGAAAGGATACCAACTCAGGTCTATGTTAGAATCCATGATCTGGAAGACGCAATTATTTCTTATTCTATTCAGAGACGAAAAATATATAGTAAGTCAGGGGCTGGAAGCTGGTGAAAAAGGAATTTTCAAGCTTCCTTAAAGAGGGGAAGATTCCAAAAGAAGTGATCTCCTTACAGTGTTTTTGCTTTTAAATCATATCAGCAACTGTGAACTTAGTGCTTGCTTTATTATTACCAGAAAGTCTTTATGAGAATGGTCTATGCATTCATCAAAGGTCCCCTTGATGAAAAGGAAAGGAAAATAGGCATCATCTCAAAAGCGATTTTTTTTGAGGCAATTTTTACCAACATACCACATCTTTACCAAGACACCACTAACGGAGAAGAGTTTATAAGGTGAAACTGTGTTTACTGTTTTTTGACTTCAAGAAAGTAATTGACTTATTAAGAGCAAAATACAAGCTTGGAAGCTCTCTTCACACAAAGGTGAATCTCATGAATATGCTAAAACTCTATAACACCTAAAACAGATGTGACTCCAAAAACACTTCTGTTGATTGATCTGTGAATTACTGGCATTAATAAAACCTCACGTTTATACAGCGGGGAAAAAACAGTCTAGCTGTTCAAGACTAGCTTGGGTCAAGGTCTTATGCAAAAGTAGGGCATTAAAAACAAAAAGCAGAACCAGATGACCTCTCTCAGTCCCTTTCAACAATGTAATATTGATTCTTAATATTGATTCTTGTTTCCCTCTGGCCAGATGCAAGGTCAAGAGAATTATTAACACTTATTCACATTGATAGGACAAGTGCAGGAAAAGCACAACCCACACACATTTATCCCAAAGAAATTTAAAGTTTTTATATATTACTACAGTATTTTCTCTACTGCATCTGGTCTTTTGTATTCAAACCCTTTCCTCCAAACTAATCATGAACTTTTCCAATGAAAAGAACACATTCAAGGAAAAAAAAAGTATTTTTAAAAAGACAGAAAAAAGTAAACAATTTTAAAGTTTCACATTCAACTTTTAATAATTGGAAGCCTTATGGTAAGCAAGCTCTGAAAAATAATTACATACAAAAAAAACACCAACTGAAATTTCAACACTAGATAAAGTTTTTCCCCCCTAATTCACAAGCAAGTAGTCAGGTGAAATCATAATAGTGACAGTTTAATGTTTACATAACAATTTAAGGTTTGCAAAAAACCTTACAGATATTATCTCATTTGATCCATACAAAGTTATACGGTAAGAGTTCTTATCTCTATTTAATAGATGAGTAAGCTGAGGCAGACAGGTTAAGTGGCTTGCCCAGGTCAGTAAATCAACAAATTGTTATTAAATGTTCACTATGTATATCCCAGGAAATGTGTTAAGCACTAGAAATTCAGAGACAAAGACAATCCCTTCTTTCAAGGAGCTCATAGTCTAACTGGGAGAGGTAAAATGCAAGCAACTATTTACAAACAATAGATAAAGACAGATGTAGAAGAGTAAGACAAGTCTGAAAACAACTGAACAACAACAATATAGATATAGATCAAAAGAATTGTAAATAATCAAAAAGAAGGAACCAGAATAAAGAAGAGTATAAGTTCTAAGAAGACTGGAAAGCTTGGGTGAGGAAGAAGGCTAAGAAGGACTTAGAATGATAAATCCAGGATTTTATATTTGATGGTGAAAGTGATAGGAAGCCAACAGGGGTAATGGGACCAGGACCCTGAATTTCCCCATACATTTTAGCAGTCCCGTCCCTGGAGTCTCACCCAAGGCATCTGGCTGAACCCAGCCACTTAGATACTCAATATGCCTTTTAATATTCCTTTCACTGTGGTTCTCCAACTTATCCCCAGACCACTTAACTGCTTTCACTGTTGCAACTGGGCCGCCCCAGGTCATTTGCCATTCCTTAAAACCATCCAAATCTCACTATCTTTTTTGTATATATAAGTATCAATCTCACCCCCATCAAGGTGTAAATTCACTGGAATAAACCTCTCTACTTTGACTGAAAGAAGGCTTGAGTGCTCAAATTCTTTCCAGGCAGACTCGCTCTTTTTACCCTTATATTTTAGGGTTCCCAGAACCCCAAACAGCATCAAAACCACTGTTCACTGAATAGAGGAGTAACATGATCTGAAGAAGACAGAGAGGAGTGAGGAGAGAGTGGCAGACAGACCAACCCCCAGAGTACTATAAGAGTCTAGGAATTAAGGGATGAGGGCCCATCCCCAGCTAGGTGGTAGCAACAGTAGAAGAGAAGGGGGCATATGCTAGACATATTACGAAAAGTAAAACAGATAGGACAGATTAGATATTAACAGATTAGATGGGGCTTGGAAGGGGGGAAAGGGAAGGAGGTAAAGAAGACATCTCAGTTATAAGCCTGGGTGACCCGGGTCAAATAGTAAGTGTCCGAAGCAGGATTCAAGCTTATGTCTTCCTGACACCAAACCTGGCACCATACGGCCGCTCAAAAAAAAAATTTTTTTCCTAAAGTTTTCCTTCAAAAAACAATTCAGTAACAATAAACAAAGGGTGGGAGTTAGAAGAGGGGCAGTTTTTCAAGTACTTCTGGAAAAGCATGCTAGTATTCATTAAACAGCAATATAAAAATAGAACTTTCAGTGAATTTTTAACTTCTCAATTTCTCCATGTTACAAGTTCCAAAAAAAAACCCCTATCTTCTGGGGATAGAAGATATAATTCTGGTTAGATGAAACTGCTGAATTTAATTCTTTTATATATAAAGAAATACCTTTGAAAAGATAAAGTTTTGTCTCTGTAAATCACTACAAGTTAGTTTTACTTAAAAAAACAACAAAATTATATTTTTCTAGATTTTCTGGGATCCAAGTTAAGACATTCTCAATGAATAATCATGCTGATTCATGTACAAAAACCAAGTTTAACCAAATTAATGGCTCCCATTTGAAAAGAGAATCGAGATCCAATTGTCTAAATTCAAAGTTTTCCCAGAGTTGTATTTTCTACCACTACTTCTCCATAAAAGTCAAATTCTAACTTCTTTGTTCCCTAACTATGAAAAACAGGTCCTGGGTTAAAAAAAAAAAGTCACATTCTCAACTCATGTTTTACAAGAAATATTCCCTTCACTTTCCCAAATTGGTTTCTATTAGTGGAAAAGTACAGTGTGGAAATTATTACAAAGAATTAAGAAAAAGCAGAAACATTCTCTTCTGGGACCAGCTTAAAAGGGGGGTAAAAATTCAAAAGCATGTGCTTTGACACTGGAAATGTTTCAGACTCCAAACATTCCCATTGTCTGCCTAGTCTGAAAGTCTTATTACCAGTCACTAGTTACTTCCTGAAGAAGTAGTCTGGTTCTAGTAAAGGGTATAACAGGAAGAGTAATGGGTCTGCTTAAAAAGAATTTACAGACTAGAGTTTTGACTGAAACGAAAACAAACAAACAAACAAAAAAGAGGTTAGTTTAGTGGCCCTAGCATCCGTGGGGCCCAGGCAAAATTGCCCCAGGCCACCAGCCCTAGCTCAGCCTGGGACTTCATTTGTCTAGGCTAGAGGTTTCAAAGGTTTCTGAGAAGCAATCAAGTAAGTTCCCAGGATGGGTGGGGTAAACCAAAAGGGACTGATTTATTTAAAAAGCCTGGGGAACTAATGAGAAAGAAGTCTGAATCTAGTCTCAGGAGAGGGAAAGAAGTGTCCAAGGAGTCTGGTGTCTATGGGAGGGCAGTGGGGGGAGAGTCTGTATTAGACCTCTTATCAATCCAACAGCTGTAATTAGCTCCCGGGAGGCAGAGGGGAAGGAGGCAACAGAGGGGAAGGAGGCAAACTCTGTCCTCCCGTTTTTAGGGTAAAAAGAGAAAGGGGAAGATCTTTGTTTTTCAGTTTGTTCTAGAATTAAGGGATTTATAACAGACCCCTTTTAAACTTTGCTACAACTTTAGTACACAGTTCAGGTTTCATCAGTATGATTTAGGAACTATTTTAGTACACCAGCTTCACAAGCTAAAAACAAACAAACAAAAACCCAATTCTTTTTGGCCACAACAATAATGTTACAATGAATAAAAGTTCAATGATAAATATAAACAACACTTACATGTGCTTTAAGATTTTCAAAGTTGTATGTATGTATACGTTATATATACACATGTATATATACACATGCACGTGTTTATACATGTATACGTTTATATAATTGCATATCAAAACAATTCTATGAGGTAGGAACTTCTCCGAAAGAACATAAGTTATTTTTGTTTTTGGATGTCCAACACTTCAAACAGAATAATGTCTCGTGCGTAGCAAAGCCTTAACAAGTGTTGTTGATTATCTTCCTTATTTTACACATCAGGAAAAGGAGCCTCAGACAGATTGAGTGACATGCAAACTTGCGCAGTTATTCAGTGTTTGAAGGAGGATCTGAGCCCAGGTCTTCCTGCCTGAACCCTGAGTCCTGAACCCTATGGTCATAAGGATGTCCCTTGAGAAAAGCATCTTCTAAATCCTAGAGAGTTTGACTTTTGTGTCTGGAGTATGTCCAAATTACTTTTGGTATTAAATGTGCATTATATCATATTGAACATGCACGTTAAAATTATAATGCAAAACTCATAAAATCTATGATGTATATATGTCTTATAGGTTTCATTAATTTTTGGTCATAATTTCAGCTATCACTCAGCTAACCAGAAGGATCATGTTAACTCAACACAATGTTTTCCAACCATTCAGACCTTTGAGAGACTTACTCATCACCATATTGGAGGCAGATAGATGGCATAGTACAAAGAGTGTCAGGATGGGAGTCAGGAATATCTGAGTTCAACCTGAATTAACCTCTGCCTCAGTTTCCTCAATTGTAAAATGGGGATTATTACAGCACCTACCTTGAGAGGTTCTTTTGAGGATACGACGCAATATCTGCAAAGTGCTTAACACAGTGACTGACACATAGTAGACACTATATAAATATTTATTCCTTTCCCTTTCAAAGTAAATTAGGTCTAAGATTTTAATTACACATTTTAGGCACATAGTAGGTATTCCCTAGGCAAAGGAAATGTGCTACAAAAATTCCATAGGTCATCAAAATGACTTTAAATAAGCTGCTAGAGTGGTCTACCACACAGAATTTTCGTTCTGGCATGCCCTACCTTGAAAGTCATTAAGTAACAGACTATATATGTATATTCAAACAAGCCAAATTAAATAGTTCTCATTATAAGGGTGACTAGTTACCTAACATTAAGTGGTTCTGCACCTGCTCTGGCAAAACTTGATCCTCTAAAAGAGGATGGTGGCTGCTCTTTAGCCAGTATTTGCTTAAATACAGAAAATCTATTCACACAAGGGAAAGAGGGCACTTTTTAGAAACTAGATTCTTAGACACATACAGTCATGGATAGCTATAATCTAGATAACTGAGTTTGTGGGACTTTTTAAATTATCCTGTATCAGCTCTTCTGAGGAAGAATTATATTATGTGGATTTGGGTACATTTACTCTAAACTCAATTTTCAAAGAAGTCACTTCTTGCACTGGACCAAGACATGCCTTCTGAGCTCAATAAAGAATCTACTTCCATGAGTTTCTTTGCTGCTTTTTAAGTTGAGAAAAGCATCTAACTCTGGGCAATCTTAAATATATGGGCCTGTGCTCTTGGGTCATTCAACAAACATCAATTCAGTGCCTGCCCAAAGTCAAGCACTGTGCTAAGGGACATAAATTCTAAGAATGATGCCCATCTTTGCTCTGTAAGAGCTTCCATTCTTCAGGGGAGATATATACATATGCAAATATATATAGAATACATCATTCTTACGAAAAGGAGGGGCAGCAGCACTTAAGGATCAAATAAATCTAATCTATAAGACCAGGAATGCATTTGTTTCTTAAAATCAAAGCTATTACAGAGAGAGAGGGGGAGAACTGGAGTATTTAATTGTTCAGTACATAGTATATAGTATGTAGTTGGAGAAGGAAATGGTAAACCATTCCAGTGTCTTTGCCAAGAAAACCCTAAACGGGATCAAGAAGAGTTGGACACGACTGAAAACAACTTAACAACAACAAAGTTGGCACAGTGGAATGCTGGGCCTGGAGTCAAGAAAGTTCATCTTTCTGAGTTCAAATCTGGCCTCAGACACTTATTAGCTGTGTGACTTTAAGGCACGTCACTGAACCCTGTTTGCCTCAGTTTCCTCATCAGTAAAATGAACTGGAGACGGAACTGGCAAACTACTTCAGTGTCTTTGCCATGAAAACCCCAAAGGGGTCATAAAGAGTCAGACAGGACTGAAACAACAAAAACAACAAAGTATGGTATAATTTTCCCTACTAAATTAACTAGACACTGAGAAACTGGGACAGGGTGGACATACAAACACCTCACACATACCTGACTCTTTCTTGCTTCCCTTTCCTCCTTCTCGACTCTTCTTTAATACAGCTTTTAACATCTTTAATAGACTTTTTGCTCCCTGAAGAGAAAAGGGAGAGAAGAGACAAGGAAGGGGAAAGGAGAGTGTATGTTAGAATGCAACCTGAACATTTTCTTTAAATAGATATTTCTTATGTCAAACAAAACACTGAGAGGTCATTAAATATAAAATATGTTGGGCTTTACATTAATTTTCCATAAATAAGTTAAGCAGCAAGCCAAAGGCTAAAGCAACAAAGAATGTTTTAATATTTGAATAAAATGATTAGACGCTCACTATCTCATTATAAAGGAAAACAACATTGGGCATTCTCCACATTCCACATATAATTAAGGTTACAAGGCTAAACCTGGGTAAGTTATTGTAAGATATTTTAACAAAAATGCTTAACTACTGACCCAAGTTTACTAAAGGGGGAGAATATGGAACACAAAAGTTACCAATGATTATTATAAACAAAAGAATGAAGCAATATCATTAATTCACTGGCTGTGTTAAATTATGCCACCAGAAGAGAAAAAATCTCCTCTCAGAACCAAACAAGTACTAGCATTTTCAAAAGGAGTAAGATGAGAATCCATTGTAAGACTGACATTGGGGGCCAGGGTAACATCTTAAAAGTTTTTGGCTGAGTGGGAACCTCAGGAATCAAGGAAAACATGGTCATTTTACAGATGAGGAAACTTAAGTCCTCAAGAAAGGAAGTGACTGCTTGAGGTCCTCAAAGCTAATAATGAGATATTAGTCTTTGATTATACGTAGTAGTTACGTTTTGGGAGGCAGAGGGAAAAGAAGTAGCCAGTGGCACCAAGCCAAACTTGTACAATCATGAGCTGCATTTTTTTAAAATGGGGTTCTACTGTGCTTGTAAAAACAGCAGAAAGGCCCATTCCTAAGGTGAAACCAGACACCTCCTCTCTGGCAAAGGACAAACAAAAGGACATTATTTCAGCATGAAGTTATTCTCTTTACTCATTTCCCTCCTCTCCACTAATCCAAATGAAATGGATGCAGATGCAGCAATAAACTAATTGCAAATTTCCAACTATATAACCCTGTACCTTAAACTGTGGATAGAGTGCTTAGTAGATGGCTGTTGACAGACAAACTAAAATGGTTAGCTTTAAAATTATTAGTATTAGTAAATAACAAAATAACTAAGCACTAATACAGTGAGTTGTTTATTATTGCTGTTGTAAACAGAAACTCACATTTATTGCATTGTATTGTCTATAAAGGGCAGTTACATGGCACAGTGGACAGAGTGCCAGGCCTGGAGTCAGGAAGATGAGTCTTCCTGAGTTCAAATCTGGCTTCAGATACTTAGTACTTCTGTGATCCTGGGCAAGTCACTTAACCCTGTTTGCCTTGGTTTCCTCATCTGTAAAATGAGCTGGAGAAGGAAATGCAAACCACTCCAGTATCTTTGCCAAAAAAAACCCAAATGAGGGTCATAAAAATGAGGTCATAAAAAGTCAGACACAACGGAAACAAATGAATAACAATAGTATCCTAAGCACTTTCCTCACAATTCTGTGACAGAAATAGTACAAGCATAACTGTTATTTCACAAATAAATGAACTGAGACTCAGAGGGATAAAATGACTTGCCCAGTATCCACATTGCTAGTAACTGTCAGAGCCAGCATTCAAATTCTGTCCCCTCTCCCCCAACCCAAGATCCAATGGTTCACTCTACCATCTTGCTATAAAAAATTTCCTTAGCACTCACCTCTGTCATTATTTTTACCTAATGATAATTTTCTTTGCATCTACCTCCTCTTTACCCTCAGCTAAATCAGATATCAATTGTATTGGTTTTTTGACTAGTATCTCACCCTTGGAAGTCTCAGTTCCTTAAGGATGGGCAAACTACAATGCTTTATGATAGGTTAATATATAAATCAAGTATTTCAAAACCTCAAAATATTTTTTATTTCATTGGTATAAGTACTTTTGCCAATAATAAATATTGTAGTCACTCTTTGGTAGATGATTTTATGACTTAAATCATAGCCAACCTTCCAGTGATGAGCCTCTCTCAACATTTCTAGGAGGTTCTAGAGACCTCAGAACCACAGTCCATCATCATACTTTCTACTCCACTAATACAACCTTCAAGAACCCAACCATCTGTGACAGAACCACTATGATGTATTCTCTCTCCTGCCAAAGGGAGGAGTTTTGTTGATAACTGATTGGCTTCTGCTTCCCTTGAGACAGCTTATTAGGTACCTAAGGGCATAAGAAGTCTCATCCACATGGAATCAGGGTTCCTCCAACTTTGTAAATATCTACAGACCACCTCTGCTGACCAGAGGCATTTCCACCGAGACAAGGACAGTCTATAAAAATTAAAAGCTACAGTATCTATATTTACTTAGCCTAGCTAGGTTAGGATTAAGTAAATCTCCTTTTGTTCACTTATAAACTCTTCAATAATTTCCAAGTGTCTCATTTTGTCCCAAAATCAAACCCGAACAGGATGTTGGCATAAGATTCTCACCCATAACTCCTGCAGTAAACAGATAATAAGCATTTATTAAGACAATACTACGTATCAGATATTGTGCTAGGCATTGCGCTACAAAGGTGGAGGGGGATTGCTCTCAAGGAACTCAGTTTAATGGAGAAGAAAACAGGCAAATAACTATATATGTGTATGTGTGTGTGTATATATATACACACACACATACATACATACATACATACATATATATATATATATATATATATATATATATATATATATACACTAGATAAACTAGAACATCTCAGAGAGAAAAAAGCTTAAAAATCTAAGAACTATACAGCTATTTGTGGAGGTCAAGTATATACAAGAGGAATAAACTCATCTGAAAATGAGTTAGCTCAAAAAAGTATTTTCAAAACAAGAGAAAAATATAGCTATATAAAGTGGATAGGTACCTTGGAAAGTAGTCAGTCCCCCCTCACTGGAATTCTTCCTGTAAAAGTCTAATAACTACTTTTTGAAAATGTTATAGAAAGGATTCTTGACCAAGCCTGAGTTAGACTAAATGGCCTACTGGGTTTTTTTCCTCCACTGTGAGATTATGTGATACATTCAGCTTTGTGACACCATTTTCTCTGGGAGAAAATGAGACCCATAACAAGAAATAATGAAGAAAAAAGCAGCATTTCTTTTTAAATAGTATTATCAGGAAGGCCTCTCTTCTATATTACTACACAGGCTATTGACATAAGAACTTAAAATGGTAAGCGGATACTTAGGGACCATGTAGTTTTTAAAATATATATGTATGTATAGAGAAGCCCTAATATACAACATCTCTGCATCCTCTGTACTCTCAATAAATCCTTCTTGACGGACATGACTTAACTGTGCAGAAAAGAGGCACAGGTATGCACCTTGTTAAGCTACAAGAAATGAAAAAAGAGAGGGAGGTGACAAGGGCATGTTTGGCAACATCTTTGCATGTTTATGCTTGAAAATCCCAAATATCCTGGAAAGCAGCCCAAATTCCTAGACTGGTAATGAAAATGACAGATTTTATAAGATGGCACATGCTTAGTTCAAGAAGCTTTTAACTTTTGGTCGCTTCTCAACCAACCAGTGCATCCAACCCAAATTCTACAGATGAAGCAGTATACTTTATTTTTTCAAAAAAAAAAAAAATGAAAGTCATAAAACACAAGGTGTTTCCATTTCTACCTTAGCTGCCAGGAAATTTAAGCTAAATTCAGTGTCCAATTGTAGTAATCAACTTACCCATCTCAGATGCCTGGCAACATCTAATCCCTTTACTTTCCTTTGGATGTTTTCATCCTTACTTACCCTTTTGTGCATTAAGCAGTAACTTGAAATTTAACTCAAATCCTCCTGAAAGTAGGTGGGGGGTGAAGGAGGGAAATAAATCCTAAGTAAACAAAAAGCACTCAAACTCTTTTCCTCTTCTCTAGCCCTTCAACAACTCATTCAATAATAATATACTGTAAATAGAGCAGCACTGTATTAAGCTCCAAGGAACAGACCTAAGACATGTTCCCTGTCCTCAAGTAGATTACAGTCTAGTAGAAAATAAGACAAAGGAATACACATCATATAATTTAGAATTTTACAGTTAAGTTTTTCTGAGAAAAATAGAAACCAATTGTTCTATGAGGAAAGGTTTGGGGAGGTCAGGATTCAGGAAAGTCTGAGTAAATAGCATCTGAGTCAGTCTTTAAAAGATAAATACACAGAAAAGACATTCAGAGAAAATCAAAGAAACACATAAGAGTTTTGTTACCACCTCCTGAAAATTAATTAAAAATAATAATAAACCAGAGAGCAGAATTTTATGGTTTACAAGCGCAATCATTAGTAACCACCTTTTCTTTTTTCTATTTTCTTTTTCTCATACTTGTTCATGCGGGGCAGGAGCTTTTAACCTGAGACTTGTGAAATATAGACAGATAGATAGACAGATAGACAGGCAGATATGTATTTCAAAATAATTGGTTCTTTCCAATCCTGTGCATTTTAATTTATTCATTTAAAACCATCATTCCAAGAAGAGATTCACAGACTTTAGCAGATTGCCAGAAAGGTCCATAAGAGAGGAATGATGGTATTTCTCAACGGAAGTTCAACTAAAATGGCAGGTTAACATAGCCAAAGAAGCCATCAATCATCACCTACTGGCCAACCTAATGCTAAACAAGCAGTCTCTCCCAAGTTAGCTGGTCCACAGAGAACAGAAAGTCTGTCATGAGGACCGTACTATAAATCTTTATAGCTTGAAAGAGCCTACCTGAACTTGTGTTCCAGGACATAGCCTTCAGGAACCACAGGTCCTCTCCAATAAAGAAAAGGAGTAGAGCTTAATGTTAAAAATCATTAAAATGTTCAAAAATATATACTTTTGAGTATTTCCCTGCATAAGGAAGGTAATTCTGATAGAGGCAGGAAGGCAGGAAAACCTGTTAAAGAGGTTATTATAATAATCTATCCAGGTCATAATGAGATCCAGTACATGGAGGGAGTAAAAGCCAAAGCCACGAGATGTTATCTCACTTTCCCATTTCTTCCTTCCTCAATCATCAGCATCAAAGACATGTAACTGTCATTTGGAGAAAACCTTAAACTTCACTGGTATGTTTGTTTGGTTTTTTTAAGTCTCAAGAACTTAAAATGAAAGAACTTTATGATCTCTCTCTCAGCTCTTAAAATATTGTATCTATGTACCACATGTTTTGGCAGCTGGTCATGTTTGATGCTGTGTTATTCTATTTTATATGAAAACTATATGCTCCCTGAGGGCAGGGACCATACCTCTTTCATCTTTTTTTGGACATTCCATAAAGCCTAGTGTTCTCCAGTAAGCAATTAATACCTATCTAGAAATTTTAAGATATTTCTTTTATGGTCCAACCAGATGAGTTAGCTTTTTAAGAACTATTCTTTTTTCAATTACAAAAATATATTTCCTCTCTCTTCTTCCTGTGAGTTGGCTTTCTAATCAATTGCCCTGAACGTTTAAAGCACTGAATGAGGAGTAGGAGACCTAGACCTTAGTTCTGCTACTAACTAGCCTGTTAAATTACAGAACCTCTCCAGTCCTCTATTAAAGATGACAGAGTATTTCTTCCTGTTTTCTTGAATTCTATGATTCTACCTACAGTCGCCATCACCATGTGGTGACAATGGTATCTACGCAAAGCACTTTTTTAAATACTGCACAATATATAAGTGAAGCTGAGCCATATGATATTGTTTTGATTAGTACTGATCTATATCTTAAGAATGAATAAGTCATATCAATGTATTCATCTCCTTAACAAAAATTTTAGTAAATACTACTTCCAACTCCACAAATATTAACGACTTTTTAAAGGACTGAGTGCGATGCATTAGGAAACACAGCAAATGTCTGCTTTTGTCTCAAAAAAAGGAATTTTAATTAAAGGGTTATTCAAGCTTACTTAAACTGATTGTTTAAATTTTGTGATAAGTTATCTGAAAACTCCCCTCACTTTCAATCTATATTTAAAATGTTGCTCATAAATTGTTCTGTGGTGAAATACATGTTTGTTAAGGAAGAGAGTTTCACACATGCCAAAAAAAGAAAAAAAAATACCCTAAATCTTCATTTCAAGTTGTTAGAGAAATGCAAAGAGGAATTGCTGCATGGAAGTTTGTTTAGACAAATTCCCATTTTAATAGCTGTTGAGAATGCTGGAAAGAGAAACTACATTTCATTCCCCTATGAGGAAAAAAATAAGAGAATGTGCTTCTAGTTTGAGAGGCATTGTGGGAATTTTGTATTTTCAGGATGGAGACCTAGTTACATGTCTTTTACTTTCTTTTCCTGCTTCTGCCACAACAGAGAAAAAAAAGATACACCGTTACTGACTGACATTTTAATTGATCTAAAGACAAACTAAGGTCATCCCTTTAATTAGCTCTAACAGCTAAACTCGGGTGAATTCATCACCTGAGGCTAAAATCTAGAGAAGCTACTGGCAACTGAGAAAAATTACCCAGTGGGACTTTTAGTTCTGAAATTCTGCAGCAATGTACTAGCCTGGCAGGGTCAGATTCTAAGAGAAGTGTCAGAATAAATTGGAAAAGAATATTCTGATCAAAATCTGAGGATCCCATTAAACTAAGATTGTAGTTACAGATTATCGAAAGAAGTATCAAATGGTAGCTTTGCTATTCGCTTCTTTGAAAGCTGTTCTAAAAAAAGTAGCATGTTTTAAATGGTATGGTGGGGAACGCATTGGCTCTGCAATTAGAGGGCCAGGTTCAAATAATGCCTTTGGCAATGATTAACTGTGTGACCCTGGGTAGATTACCAAATCTCCCAGGGCCTTAGCTTTCTCTGATCACTATGAAAAAATACAGTACCTCTTCAATGTTTTGTTGTTCAGTCATTTCTCAATTGTATCCGACTCTTCTTGACAAAGATACTGGAGTGATTTGCCATTTCCTTCTCCAGTTCCTTTTACAGATGAGGAAACTGAGGCAAATGGAGTTACTTGCCCAAGGTCACACAGCTAGCAAGTATCTGAGGCTGGATTTAAACACAGGAAGATAAGTCCTCCTGACTCCAGGAAGTGCCATTGTATCATCTAGCAGCCCCTTTGCTGTGTTTAACTTATTTAGTAATAATTTTTGATCTTATAAAAATACAAGGTCACATTTGTAACCCAAGTACCTACCACCACCAAGAAGCAGCCTACCCAACTTTAAAGGAAAAAAATGTGTTGGGGAGCTGAGGGAGAGTCACAGCTTCAAGTAGAAAGAAAACAAAAATACCAAGCCAGAAGCTGTGAAACCTGGTGTTTGGTTTTCTTCATACTGATGGTCCCTAGCTAGGTAAATGACTATCAACAAACTGCTGATAAAAGGTCTCTGCATCTCAGTTTCCTCACTGATAAACTGATCATTTTAGAAGTCTTTCTCAACTCTAGGATTCTGACCATTCTACAAATAATTTGTCAAACAAATAAGTGACAGTAGTCTTCAAAGTTCCCAATGTGCAGAGTTGAATTAATTTGGTATTGTTGATCAGATGTGATTTTATATATACACATGTGTATATGTGTGAATACAGACACAAGAATCATAAAGCTAAATTACCACACAGTTTTACTGAAATCAACTCTAGTAAATAGTTATCTCTAATTCCACTGTTTCTTCCATGCTAAGGAGCTATAAATAAGGGATAAGGTTAGATGGTCTTCAGCTCTAAAATGTTGTGCCAAACTTGCAACAAAGAGACAACAGGGTCACACCTTTAATTAAAAAAAAAAATACTTAAGATAATGGACTAAACAGAAGTTTAATGGTCTATTATCCAGGTAAATGGAAAACTATCAAAATTGTTAGAAGGGATGCCCTGTTATTAAAAAAAAAAAATGCCCTTACTGGCACTTTCATTTTTCTAATGGATTTATAAAAACCACACCATCAAGTCGAGGTCTGAAGGACTCATGGGTCCTATAAAATACAATTTACAAGTAGCAAAATGACGTATGAGTGTAGGAGAAAAAGACAACTATGACTGAGTCCTAATCCCCTATGCCCTTGGCTTTTTTCAACAATTTGAAAAGGCTGTATTATCTCTGAGCTTCCCATTTATTATACATAACATGGGTATTGTTTAAATAATTAATATAAAGTACACTATTGTTTCTCTAACGTCATCACTGATTCAAAAACCAACCAGCGGCGAGGGATTTGACTTCAATGTTCAATTACAAAACAGTACCCTCCCTAAAGCCTGCTTTTGTTCTGTGTACAAAGTCAATGAACATTCAGTCTCCAAAGATGTGAGGATTGACTATAAAGTAGTAAGAATAGGTTTGTTTGGTTTTTTTAATGCAGCAGAACATAGGCATTCAAATAAGTACTGGCCCCTCCAAAAGCTGCCATCTTGGGAAGTCACATATTTATTTCCACCAAGCAGCCGCTGCCCAAAACATGGACTCAGAAATCTGATTCTGGAACTCTTTTGAGGCTGAGGCACATGGTCAGTGGTCACAAATCTCCAACCTTTAAAGGTGAATTTAAATTTTAGATATAGCCATAAAACCTTCTGAGCTTACGATGAACCAGAATATGGATAACCCAACTAGAGAATACCCTTTGGATTTAAAACCAGACTGCTTTTAGCTTCAAATCGGATTCAGATCATGCCACAGCCCTTACAAATCATCGCCGCCTCCCTCTTAACAACCAATCAAGTACCAACTCCTTAGCCTGATATTCTTAGCATTCCACGGACAATATTCCTTTTTTCATTTAAACATGCCCTATGCCATTATTTATTTATTGTGCTTACATAAGCATAAAGCAAAAGGGTATAGGAAGGACTAATGAAAAATATTTTTGAGCCAATGGAGTTTTAAGTATTTTTTTAAGTGAATGTTCACACAATTGATAAAGAGGGTATCTATCAGTGGGGCTTTGGATATAAAATCCTAAGACAAGGCATACCTTGCAATTATGGTAGAAAATAAATGATCAAATATGTGAGGGGTAAAGTCACAGGGGAGGGGGCAGAGGAATTTTACTCCTAAATATTAAGATGGGGAAGTAAGGAGACAGATAGAAACGGACAAAAATTGGAGATAATTCTGAAGTTGCAAACTTGGGTCCCTGAAAGAAAGGCATGCTCAAGAGAGTCAAATTTTCCTAAACTACATTTGGAGAGTAACTCAGGCATTTGGTTCTAAGCAATCTCTTTTGAGGTAAACCAATTCATTCAATTCAATGCAATAAACATTTACTAAAGTTCCAGGCATTGTGCTAAAGACTAGAGATACAAAAAGAGGCAAAAGAGGATGCTTACAGTCTAATGAGTACTACAGAGTACCAGTCACTTAATGAACCAGTACCTATCATTAGGTGCCTACTATGTGCCAGGCCCTATAGTAGGTACTAGGGATACATAGACAAAAATAAAAATTTAAAGGACCTTAGGTTCTCCTTGGGGAGACAACATGTGTATATGTGAATATATACAGCATAAATTCAAAATAAACACAAGATAATTTAGACAAAATAATACACTGTTGGCATGTTACTAGCAGGGTCAGGAATTCCACATGAGAAAACCATTGCTGACAAATGAGTGTCTCACAATTTTCAAATCATTCAATATACAAGATTTGTATTTAGGCAGAAAATATCAAAACATTTACCATAACCCTACATATCTGTGCATGGAACTGGGATAGACATTACACAAAGGAGATTAAATAGACCTCAGGAAGTTTATAGTCTAAGACAGACAGCAACAAGAGTAGAAGCTGACCAAACAAACAGAAATGCAAAATGTGTTGATGTCATAAGAAAACAGAGCACATTTAATGTACAAAGAATGAAAAAAACTTGTATGCTTGGAAGAAGAACTGGCATCAGTCTTCCAGCTAATTGGAGAAAGACATTGTAAGGCAAATAAGAGACCTAAGACTTGAGTTTCCACCCTCCCTTCTGCCAACTTGAACCTTTTAAGTCACATTCACAAGGCAAGGATTTCTAAGGCACCTTTCTCAACCTAGGTTTTCTCATTTGCAAAATATGGAAAAGTAATATCTCATGGAGCTGCTGTGAGGATCTAATCAGATAATATCTGTAATGCACCCTACAAATCTTAAATTATCATACAAATGATATCTATTATCATCAAGGATGGGGACTGCCTGTATAAAGAAAATGGAAGAGATTATGATGACAGAGTCACTTTCATTTCCTCAACAGACCCGGGACAATTGGTTGAGGTTTTACATTTTTCGTTCTAAGGCAATACGTATGTTTAAGACTAACAAGGATGCCATAGCATGGCTGATTTTCCATTGCAATAATGGCAAAAAATCCCAAAAAAACAACTTCATAGAAAACTAGTAAGCAACATGAAGCTACAAAAGAGCTGGAGCAGCCATTCCGAACAACATTCAATAAATGAAAACACAGCAACATGGGAAATATTCCAGGCTAGATTTTTGTGTTACAAAAAGGGGATAGGAGAAGTTTGCATGAGGACAACTAACGTTATTTTTAGAACATCCATAAAACTTTTAACCACCACTGCAATGTTCCAACATCATCCATGCCTGAAGGTATATATATGGTGCATGCCCCCAGTGGGTCAGGATAAAGGTTCAGATTTTTATTTTCTGAAGAACTACTGAAAGGGTCAATTAAAGCCTTTAGAAGCATTTTCAGTGAAAGCTTTGATCACTGACTCTGTCATCACTCTCCCTTACCACATCACATACAGACAGCATGAAATAAATACATCTTGGACTCAGAGAACAGATTCAGTATTGTGAATCACTATGCTACATCAATTTAAAAAGAAATCACATAAACAGATAGGGGTCATTTTTTTAATGGGGGGGAACTATAAAAAAGTACAAGTGCTCCAAAACCTATACTTTTCAAACCCAAAATAAAAAATGTCCTTATATTCTTTCAACTCTAACAATGAAATCATTTCTACATGTGCCCATCATAGTTATTTTCATAACTTAATAACGTGTGGTCCAACTGCTTTCCTTTAAAGAAAAGCAGCACATGAGAACGAACACGAACACACACACACACATATGCACACACACTTACTTTAAAATGAAAAAATTGGGGATTACAGTTAGTAACTATAAAATTGTTTCATAATGATGTACATAAATGTACTATCCTTTCACAGTCATATTAAAGAGATATGGATTTGTTGGTTATATAAGGATACATTAAAACTGAATATGAAGTAATTTTTATTATATGGATATTATAAACAGATATTAAATTTCCCAATATTCCCAAAATATTAAAGTTTCCATCTTTATTCTCAAAAAAAAAATATTTCAAACAACTGCTAAATAATCCAAACCCTTGCAACTAACAGGGTCACCAATTTCTGTTGTTTTAGTGAAATCTATCAACCTGTATTTGATACAGCAATCTTGTGGCACATACACATGTATAAATAAACATACTCGATCTAGATAAGTGTTATAGGATTAAACTCTGCTTTTTCTTAAAACCTAGTATTCACAGACTATCAGAGTTGAAAGGGATTATCTGTTCAACATGGATCTCAAGAGTTAGAAGAGATTTCTCAAGTCATCTACTCCAGCCTACAAGAAAATAAGAATTCCCTCTACAGCATACCCAAAAAGTAGTCATTAGTTCCTGACCAATTTCTAATCCTGGGGGTGGTAGGTGTGCGGAAAGTGTCTTAATTTTTTGTGTCATAGCCTCCCCTTTCTTCAGTAATCTGGTGAAGCCCATGGACCCCTTCTCAGAATGTTTGTAAATGCACACAATATAGAATTACAAAAGAAACCAATTATAATGAAATACAATATACACACCTATATGTATATATCATGTGTGTATAAATACATATACATACACACATATGTATACACAGACATATAAACATACACACATATGCACATATTCAACGACTCCTCCAAGTCAAGAATCCCTGCTCATGGCAGACTTCAGAAAAAACCTTATATGAACTTACAAGACATATAACCTGATGCTGAGTGGCAGGGGCAGAACCAGGAGAACGCTGTACACAGTTACAGCCATACTGTGCAATGACTAACTTTGATAGACCTAGCTCTTCTCAGCAATGCCAGGTTCTAAGACAGTGCCAAGACTTATGATGGGGAATGCGATCCACATCCAGAGAAAGAATTACGGAGTCTGAATGCAGATCAATATACTGAATATTCTGAAATTCACTATACTGAAATTCAATTTAGTGACTTCCCCTCACATAATTTTTGGCAATACCTCTCAGAAATCTTCAAAGCATTCTATTTGCCTCCTTTTTTGTTTTGTTTCTTCTTTCTCGTGGTTTATTCCATTGGTTATAATTCTTCTTTGCAACATGACTAATGTGAAAACATGTTAATGTGAATGTCTATGTAGAGCCTATGCTCTGCATGCTGTCTTGGGGAGGGGAAGAGGGGAGGAAAGGAAAGGGGAGAAAGGGGGAGGGGAAGAAGGGGGAAAATCTGAAACTCAAAAGCTTGTAGAACTCAATGTTGTGAACTAAAAATAAATTAATTTTTTTAAAAAAGAATCCCTTGTTCTCCTGGTAAGGGTGAACCCTACTATGTCCTGGGGAAGGTCATTCCACTTTGAGAGAGCTCTAGTTTTAAGGAAATTTTCTTACGTCAAACCAAAACATTCCTCACTACAACTTCTAAGCCATTACTTCTGGTTTTGCCCTTTGGGGCCAAATAGAACAAATCTGATTCTGTCTTCCATGTGGTAACCCTTCAATTACTTTCACCCAGCTCTCATATTCCCTAAGAGCTCTTTCTCCAGAAGAATGGTTACTAGGGAGTTGAAACCCAAGACAATGAAGGGACTAAGAGAAAATCTAGATGCCTTTTGTAGAATCAAAATTTGTAATCTGAAGGGACCTTGGGGTCATCTAGTCCAACCTCCTCACTTTATAGATGAGGAACCCAGGGAGGGAGACTGAACAATTTACCCAAAATCACACAATAAAGTAGTGAAGCTTGACTTTTCCATTAGACCACAAAAGAGTAAAGCTGATGAGTTTTATGTCACCAGTCCCAGAAAAACTATATTTCAGAGTTTTAGAAGAAATGACAGAGATGAATGCTAGGCCAATGTCAGTGTCCTCTGAAAGGCTGTGGAGAATGGAAGAGGTACTACAGGAGTGAGAGAGAAGGGCAAATATCTCAATTTCTAAAAAACAATATGGAGTCAGCAAACTGCAGGGCAGTAAACCTGACTTTGACTCTTGATGAAATTCTGTAACACTTTATTGAAGAGATAGTTAATAAAGATCTACAAAATAAAACAACAATCACAGAGTCTATATGTTTTCATCAAGAATAACTCATGTCAGACTAACTTAATTTACCTGTCTGGCTCAACCACACACTAATGGATCCACATCAATGTGGATATTTCCACTAGTGATGTATAGGGTAATTCATCGATGCCTATCCTATATGACTTTTCTTCACAACCTCCCATAATTTTGCCAAAGGAAGTCTACCCAATAGAGAGAGCTTTCCTTATGTTTTCTTGATCATGAGGATAAAATGGAATAAGTGGGCCATCCATCATTATCCCTTGCTCTTGCCAGGCGACCAACCCATTTTCTTTTGAATTATTCATTTCTTTAATGATATTCTTTTTAGTGTAGCATTTACACCAATTCTCCTTCATAATTCTTTGAAATACGTTGTAGCCTGTTCAAGTCCACCATTGTCTTTTGGGTAATCTTCAAATTTAATTCTTCAAAGACTGTAGAATTTCATAATTCAAAGCCAGGGCAACATCAACTGGAAGAATACTGGTATTAAAAAGATAGACCTTTATTTCAGAGAGAAGTTTAGGGTTATTAAGGGAACCTGCCAACTTCCCAGAGGCAATCCAGTCCACCCTCCTCTTCTTCAGTTCTGAGCCCAACTCATTCTCTAATTGTAGGATCTAAGATACAGCGATACCAATGAATAAACCCCACAGGTTATACCCATTCCACTGCAAATCACAGTCTAGACAAAAGATGTTTTTCTTTATTGTATGGTTTGACCAAATTCTTTTGAAAAACTATGGAACTCATTCAGGAGGCTCTCCAGTGTTTGATGAAATCGATACAACATCATTTGCAAAAACGAGACTTTGGAGGGTTTCATCATCTACAAGGAATCACTCTTTCAACTGGGACCCCCTACACTGGATTTGCTCTACGACAATAGTGAACACCTCCGGAAAGCATATGTATCCCTGTTTTATGTCTCACAGAGTATGAATAAATGGAGGGTTGACCAAAGCTTTCTGTTATATCACATTAGGAATACTGTTCTGATAGATTTATGGGGGATGATAGGAATATGATTCTGATAGATTTATGGGGGATAGCTGGTAAGGGAGGTACTTTAAGGCAACATTCTTTTCTACCAAATCAAATGTTTTGTTGTTTTGGTGTTTTTTTTTTTACAATCAACAAACAGTAAGCACAGTAGAATCTTATAATTGCTATACTACTTACTAGTGTGATGGTAAAGACATGATCTACTCTAAAATATCACTTGCAAAAGCCTGACCCTTCCCTCCTAATATTCTCTCAAGGGTGCCTGTTAGATACCAGCACTTCAATCTCATACATACCGTATGCCGCTGGGAAAGCAGGCATATGGTCTAGTAGATAAAAGATATGCTCTTTCAACATTTTTGGATAATAAGCTCAAGATTTGTTTCCACACCTTCTTCAGACACCTTGAGAATGGATCCCTCAACACCCTCCAAATTCTGTTACCTCCAACATGGACCTTTTCCGTGCAGTTCACATAAACAATTTCAAAACATGAGCTGAGAGAAAATAGCATGAAATTTTGTTACTACAAGTTATTATACACATCTCTATATGCCCTAATTAAGTATTAAATAAAACAATGTCAACATTTTCTTTTTATTTCTGAACTAAGGTACTTCGAAGTTATACTGAAATTCACTTCAGTGACTTTCACTCAAATAATACCTCTCAGAAAAAACTACCATATAGGGAAATCATATCATGTGGCATACCAGATAAGAGAGAGCCAGTCTTATAAACCAGAGTATTCTGGTAGACTAACATGGGGATGATATTAGTGCTACCTCCCATAGTTGTTTGTAAAGCTCTTAGTGATGAAGTTGATTAGAATTCTACTCCCTTCTCAGAAGTATACTATTATACATCTCCTGGCAAATCACTTAACTTCTCAGTGCTCTGAACAATTAAAATAGTAAGTTGCAAAGAAGTTGCTGACTTGTATTGTTAGAGTTTCCTCTCTTGGGAATTCCCTATACCAATGAAACTGCAAGTCCTGTCCTCATTCTTCCTTATCCACTCAAGGAGAAGGGAAGCTCACCGAGGCAAGAAAAAGCAAGGAGCCTAGATATAAAAAATGGATAAAGTCATCCTAACAGGCTTGACCAAACTCATATATCTAAGTAAAAAAGTCTGAGGTACAGAACACAAAACAGAATCAGACATTACTAGGGTCGTTTCCAACTTGGAATGACAAGCTGCCCTGCCTTCTTGAAAAATACAGTAAAATCTCCATGATTAGTACTCCACTAACTTCAAATCTGTAATAAACCTGAACTATTTTACTTTCTGAAGAAAATTTGCTGATTAAAATAACATAATGGAAGAAATCATATTTAAACTACTTAAAAGGAAAAAATTGGAGAAAGCAACTTTAGCATACTATGCTTTTATTTTTCTTGGCTTAGACTCAATGATTTTATAATCTGAGAAACTCCCATCAGTAAGGAAACTTCCTCCATTGACAGAGATTAGCAATTCTCTTATTTTCTGGTCTGGAAAAAATGCTTGAAGCGCTCAGAAGATTAAGTCATGAGGCAATGATCATTTTTACATGTATGTACATTGTATATACACATGTATGCATGTTGTACATGTGTGCACAGCACATGTATTTATAGATGTATATATTATACATATATACATATTTACATATTTATACACACACACAAAATGTGTCATTGGCAGTACTTGAACTCAGTACTTGAACTTTGACACCACAGCAAACATTATCCTAACTCCCAAGATGCCTCTCAGAATACAGTATACTAATTATGTTCATACAATTTTTGAAACAAACCCTTTACATGTGACCAATTAGTTCAAGAAGGAAGTCATTCAGAAAAAGCCATAAAATATGTATTTCCTTAAAAGAAGGATGGGACAGTGGAATGCAGAAGAGCATGTGGGAAAGAAGGAAGATCTACAACTTCAAGGATGACATAACTGTGTTGATCTACACTTCTATTTTTGATCTTATCACAAAATTAACTCAAATGTACTTTCATCATCATCATGTGCTAAAATATATGCTTTAAAATTTAGTGTTGATACTACCAGCACACATCAGCAAACACTATGGCTTCTATGTGGATATCTTCTTATACGTTAACCTTAAAAGTAATTAAACTTGGAAAGGCTAGGATGATTTAAGGGCCTTTGGGACAAGGTTGGGAATATTATTTGGATAAAATTTAGCAAGAATAGTTCAAAGGTAATCAGACAAAAAAGAACTGAAGCAGACCATCACACACCAAACTCGAGACACACACACACACACACATACACTACACATAACCCCTTCAAAAACTGAGCCAGTAATGAAGTTTTAGGTAGATACAGAAGCTAACACTACCAGAATCTGTCACATGCCTTTAGCCACTACACAGAGACAGAAGAAAAGAGGGGCCATTTAAGGCCCTAAAGAATTACTGTTGTGACTTATGATCTTACCCTTGGATCTAGTCAAAGGCAAAGCATCTATGAAAAAAGCAGTTGGACTTAGATGTCAAAAGTGCCTCTCAGCTCTAAAAATCCATGAACCCTCCAAACCAGGGGTAGGGAGGCTGCAGCTTTGAGGCCACATGTGGCTCTCTAGGTCCTCAAGTGTCACCCTTTGACTGAATCCAAACTTCACAAAACAAATCCCCTTAATAAAAGGATTTATTCTGTAAAACTAAGACTCAATCGAAAGCCTACACACCCAAGGACCTAGAAGGCCACATATGGCTTCAAGGCTCCAAGTTCCCACCCCTGCTCCAAACTCTTGATAAAACTCATAAAATAAAACAGATATTTGCAACAATGTTTTTTTGAAAGATGTCTGATCTCAAAGAAACAATCAGCAGAAAACCAAAAAAATGGTTTGTACATACTTCCTTTCCTTTAACAAATTTTAAAAATAGATGGATGGAAACATCCCCCCACCCCCGCCTTTATGCTAGCCAGATTCATAAATTTATATTCAAAGAAAAAAATGCCTTTGCATTCACCCCTTCTAAACAAAGGCAGCTTGATAGTGGAAGTGCATAGAGGATTAGATCTGGAGTCAAAAAGACCCAAGTTGAAATCTAAACTCAGATTTTGTGTGTGTGTGTGTGTGTGTGCGCGCACGCGTGCACGCGCGGTTTACTTGACTAAAATATTAATCTCAAAAGCTAATCTCTAATGTTAATAATCACCTGGAATCCTCATTTCTGTGTAGAAAAGATCTGATGTACTAAAGAGTTTGTAACTTAGGGCAAGTCACTTAACTTTCCTCGATTTCACTTTCCTCATCTGTAGAATGGGGAAAATAACAGCACCTATTTCTTAGGGTTGTTGTGAAGATTACATGAGATAATACTGGCAAACAGATCTCAAATCTTAAAGTAACATGTCAATGCCAGTTATTATTAACAAGATAAGTACATGTAAATTCTATACTCCCTTATTAAGAAATGTAACACTACTCACATTTACAAATCACTTCAAGATTTTATAAAGCACCTTCACAAAAACCCTCTGAGGTTGATAATTAATCAATCAACAAGCATTCATTAGGCACTTACTATCTACCCAGCTGCAAATCCAGCTTCCTGCTTCCAAGACCAGCCCTCTTTCCACTACCTCACATTATATAAGAAGGCCTGCCCTTACAATCTATTTCTTCTAAGATGATTATTTTTATATCAGTTTTAGAAATGTGTTTCAACAAGACTTCAAAGTTCTCAATTTTTACCTGCAGCTTAGCACCATTTGGACTCCTTCAAGGAAAGACTTCCACCTGGATTTCTAAATATTCCTGAGCTCCACAAACTGAGCCAGTTGTTTCAAATGCAATGGCCCAATTCTTTTAAGATGACCATATGCCTGAAACTGTAGACAAATGTCATCTTGGATCATGTTAAGTTTAAAAGTTTATAACATGGTTCAACAATAGTACACATTATGGCACAGCAAGGGAATGTTTAGCTTGGCAACATGAACTGGTTAAACTAGTTACATACAGTTCAAAAAATTCCCAACAAATATCTGCTCCATGGTAAAAGGCTGTTATGTGTGTGTTTTTAGTTTAATCAATCAAAATATTAATCTCAAAAGCTAATTTCTCATGTTAATGATAACCCTGAAAACTCATTCCTTTACAGAAAAGATTTGATGTACTGAAGAGTTCCAAAATTGGCTCAAGGGAGAAAAGGAACACTTTCTCACCCAAATACTTCTGTATGCACCACTGAATTCAAACCATTTTTCTCCTCTAATCTCTTCTATTTCTCTTCCAAATCAACTACATCATAAGCTCCTGTTAGATAAGAAGTCAGCTAACCTTGGTAAAGACAATTTTGAAAGACTTAAGAACTAACTCTGATTGATGCAATAACCAATCATAATTCCAAAGGACTGATGACAAAAAATGTCACCCACAGCCTGACAAAGAGGTGATAGACTTAATATGCAAAATGAGACACAGATTTTTGGCAACAGCCAACATAAGAAATGGTTTTCTTTCACTGTGTACACTTGCTACAAAGGTTTTTTTTTTCTTTTTTCCTGCAAATGGAGGTCAAGAGGGGAGAAATAAATGTTTGTTATCTGGGGGGTGGTGGGGGAGGCTTTTTTTTTTTTTAAGATACTCTTAGCAAAGTGGTTTAAGTCTTTAACACTGGTTCCCAATATTTGTTACAAGGATGCAAATTTTTCTCTCTTCCTGAAAATTAGATAAAATAGGATATTTATCACAGGCTCTAAATACCTTATATAGCAGACATTCCCAAATTTTATGCGTTAAGAAACCATCAGGAATTTGGATGGGGATGGGGAGAACAGGGTAATAAAGTAGAAGAGAGACCTATAGACAACTAAATTCTGTTAGAGGAAGTATGGCATCTAAGGAACAGAGAGAAAGGTGTGCCAATAGTCACTGGCATATCAAAGTCAGAGAGGCATCATTCAGCCTTCTTACCTCCCCCCAAATACTTATGGAAAGAAGAGAAAGTAAGCCAGCAGCCTTCATAACCAGGCTCCACTCCCCTAGCCTTTAAACATCTAAAATGCCAGAAAGCCCTCAAATCTCCATAATCACAGGTCTCTAGAAACAACATTTCAAATGTCTGAGGAGGAGGAGGGAGAAGAGAAGAGGGCCCTGAACATACCAGCAGCTTTTAGCTTCATTCCTGCCCCTGCCTCCCCACATCAGTGACAAGAATGTGGCCAGAGTCCACATAATCAACCAAGTCCCAACTGGCCTGCTTTGGGCACAAAGCTGCATGAGCTGAAACTCTACAATAAAAGCTATTCTCTCTAAGCATAAATAAGTGACAGTAAGAATTTAACTTCACCTCTTATCACCTCTTCCCTCCAGCAGTTAACAATTCTGAAGTTCCTGTTATTGTCTTAAATGCCATCCTATTTCTCCTCCAAAATTAAATTTCCAAACTGACTACACTTCTTTGTCCTGATAACTCTCAAAGGTTAAGATTTATTTTTGCTTTTAATAAGCGTGGGTTGGGGGGACAAAGCTCAAAGCATCCTAACAACAGAAAGGTTTAGAAAGGACAGGAGATATAAAGTTGAATATACACTTATCATCAATAATAACTGACAATTAATAGTAGCACAGAAAGCAGAGGTGGTCAGGTGGTGAAATTACATCTTCTTTGGCTTGTACAGACTATAGAACCTGATAGGAAGTTGGTCTCTACTCAATTAAAGTAAAATCTCTAATTTGAAATCAAGACTAGTAGACAGGAATTAAAAAGTCAGAGTTAGACAACTGTAAATGAAATTTTATTTATATGTATGTGTGTGTATCTGTAGATAGACAATACAGTCAGTATTAAGTTGCTGCTTTTGGTCCTTCATTTTTGAAAAGGTGATGCCCTGAGATGTGCATGAATTGTATTTAAGTGAGGCAGGTACCTACTATATGTAAGGTACTACACTAACTGCTAGGGACAGATGAAAACAAAAAAATGGTGCAAAAATCTTACACTGGCAGAAACAAGATAGTAGGGAATAACATGTATACAAATTAAGAATATTAAAACATAAACTGAGTAGAGGAAAGAAGGCACTAACAACCTGGGAGATAGCACAAAAAGTGGACTGCCTGTGTGAACACAGAAAGGTAAGGTTACCAGGGGAGCTCAGGTATTCCAGTTTGGTTCACGTAGGGTGTTTATGAAGAAAAAGGGTAAAAATAAGGGTAGAACCTGGAGTCAGGAGGACCTGACTTCAAGTCAGGCCTCAGACACTTGACACTTACTAGCTGTGTGACCCTGGGCAAGTCACTTAATCCTGACTGCCTCAAAAATAAAAAATGAAAAAAAATAAGGAAGTTAGGCATCAACTTGTAGAGAGTCTTAAATGCCAGCCTGAGTTTGGAGTTTATCCTAGAAGCAATAGGGAACTAGGAAAGGTTTAATAGGGGGTAGGATGATCACACCTATTTTGGCAGCAGTGTGTGGAATGAGTTGGAATGCAGAGAAAGTAGAAGCAAGCAATTAGAAAATAAGGAGAACAGTCCAGGTGAGAGATAAAGACCTCAACAATGGCAGTAGCTGAATAAGTAGGGAAAAAAGGGCCAAATATGAGGTGTTATGGAATTCAAACTGACAGGACCTGTCATGGCTGGCTGAATACGGGAGGACAGAGGGAGAAGGGGAAGGAGAGTCAAGGTTGCTTCCAAGGTTACATCTCTGGGTGATTGGAGGAGTGCCCTCCACAGAAATAGGGGGGTTTGCGGCAGCGTCTGAGGTCCAGACCCAAAGGCCTTCCCCAGTTCTTCTGGCTCCAAGTTAGACTTTTGTGTATCTATATAAACAATTATATGAAAAATGTACACATTTTATCCATGTGATCAAATCTAAAGATACACTTTCAAATTCTGTGTAACTTCTGGAATTCAAAACTAAAGACATATTAATAGATATTCTTCCCATTCTCAGAGCTTGGGAAAAATCTTGATTAGATTAGAACCTCTTTATCTGGATGTAAAGGGACGATCACTTGCAGAGGAAGGTCTTAGAGCTTTTTACTCCATCCAAATCATGGGTCCTTAGCCCAACATCATAAACTTTCAACTGGTGAGGTTTGGACTCAAGAAAGAAGTGTTCACCAGAGCTGATCCTTGCAAGACAGCTGGACCTTGACCCGGTGCTGGACCTAGAGTCAGGAAGACTTGAATTAGAATCCTGCTTCAGACACTCTCTCTGTGACCCTGGCTAAGTCATTCAGCCTGTATCTGTCTTAGTTTTCTTCACTTGTAAAATGGAGATGATAATGACAGCACCAACCTCACAGGGTTGTGAGGACCAAATGAGACAATATTTGTAAAATGCTTTGCAAGGGTAATATGAGACAATAAATCAGTCAAGTCAAAAGCATTTATGAAGTACCACACTGTGCCAGGCACTGTGCTAAGTGTTGGGGAGGGATGGAGGGAGGGAGGGAGGGGAGGGAAGGAAGGGAGGAAGGAAGGAAGGAAGGAAGGAAGGAAGGAAGGAAGGAAGGAAGGAAGGAATAGGGAGCCACTGGAGTTTACAGAAGTGGAGGAGAGGAAGGTCCTGGCGTGGTCAGATCTGAACTTCAGGAAGACCAACTGGACAGCTGAGTAAAGGATGGACTGGAGCGAAGGAGAGATTTGAGATGGGGAAACCAACCAAATGACAGAACAGGAACAACAGAATTCTTTGTTGTTGATGAGTCGTAGCTGACTCTTCATGACCCCTCTTGGGGGTTTTCTTGGCAGAGACACTGAACTGGTTTGCCATTTCCTTCTCCAGCTCATTTTACAGATGGGGAAATGAAGGCAAACAGGGTTAAGTGACTTGCCCAGGGTCGCACAGTTAAGTAGGTATCTGAGGCCAGATTTTAACTCAGGAAGATGAGTCTTTCTGACTCCAGGACTGGCACTCTAACTGTCCAACAGAATCCTAACATGTTCATTAAGCAACAAGTAAATCTTCTTTCTTTATTGCTTTAGAGATTTCTACAGAACTTTCCTTACAAATCCATGAGATAAGTAATACAAGTATCAATCTCCTTTTTATAGAGGAGAAAACAAACTTAGAAAAACTAAATGACCTTCCCAGGGGAGCAAGCAAGGAAGCCTATGGGTCAGAATCCAAACCCCTATCTTCTGACTCCAAGTGAGATGCACCTAATCCCTGAGTATTAAGGGCCCATTTTAGGATTAAAAATCCTACAGCCCTCCCCATGGTAGTCGTTGTACAGTTAGGATCCAATAATTGAGAAAAATATATAACAAAATAATCCTATGAATTCAGTAAATTTGACTAACCACAACAAAGTCTACCTAACATTTGCAAAGAAGTATTATCGATGTGCAAGCTATGTGGTTTAGAGAAGTTGTGCTTGTTTATAGATCTGATGCCTCCTTGTAATAATTGCGTTCCTTCCTCTCCTTCTACTCCCCTTGTGGTGGCCTAGAGGGTCATGTTTCACAGGTTACACCACAGTCCCTTTGTTGGTTCATTTAATTCACAGTGATAGGATTAGTTAGGTAGAGCAAGTAGCATGAGTGCCCACTTTACAGGAGGCTCATTGAGGCTTCCTAAGATGGTGGAAGTCACACAGTTAGTGAGCTGAAATTCAAGCCCAGGGCCTCTTGCCTCTAAGTCCAATGACTCTTTGTAGAATACCCCATTTAAGACAACTCTGCCTATATCCTTGTTCACCTCATCTCATCCCTAGACACTGCTCCCTTCTTACAAAAAAAAGGGCTGTTCTTGCCTTAAGAAGACCACAAGCATCATCTGATGGGCAAGCCAACCACCGAGAGCTGGAAAGAGAACTGGAAAAAAAAAACCAGTCAGCCCCATTAAGGAAGCAGAACTAAATCATGCAGCTTTGGGCCCACTCAGTCATCACACAGTCACCACAGCCAGCTGTAGGAAGAGCAGTGACTCCGGTAGCAAGAGAACCTGGACTTGAATCCTGCCCTCTGATGTCTCCTTACTACCTATTAACTTCCCTGGATCTCAATTTCCGTGCTTATAAAATGAAGTTTTATCCTCTGAGGTCCTCCCTCCAAGCTCTAAAGCTTGATAATATGGGCCAAGTTTACTCTAACCAAAGGAAAGAACAGTGAGACTTAGTAAGATAAAGACAGGCCCACAACTTGGAAGACTTTTACTGAATCTTACCCTTAACAGAGTTTCCATGTTGACACCACAAGGGCATTTTCCAGCAACCCTTACTTAAAACCACTATAAGAAATATCACCAATTAAAGCGACAACATATACTTTCAAAAACTATGATTTTAATGAGATCTTTACAAGACTGCTAGAGGAAGTGATCAACAGGAGATCACAGCAAGATTTAAAAAACCAAAAACTATCTGAGGGCTAAATGAAAAGGTAGCCACACGTAAACCAGTTTCTCAGGCCTTAACCGAACTTTCACAAGGTCAGCCTCCCTTGGATTGCCACACCTGCCCTGGAATTTGAAGAAGGTTCTTTTTTAGGATACTCCCCATGCTCAAACACATTGAAAGCCAGGCTCTCTCCCAATTCAAATCTCTTGTAGCAATGCTGCCAGCCTACAATGCCAAAAGGAAGGGCTTTATCCTGTGGAATCATGTATGAGCCAACAGAACTATCTTGGCAGGACACCAGAGTACTAATAGGTTTGTGCATGCACAGGCTGGGTGGAGGACACTTTCTTCCCTTGGAGCCTGTTTAATTAGGAGCTCTGGAGGAGCATGCCCACTCCCACCCCATAGCACCCAACCACCATCCCCCAGCCCATCATCATGAAACTTCAAAGATGAGAAAGGAGCTCAATGGTTTTTCTCTGGGTGGACAGCAATACTGAAAATAAGTTCAAAAGTTTGTACTCCGCCTGTAGATTCACACAAAGTTAGAGTAGGATGGAGGCTTTCCTTAAAAGATAATCTAGATTGAACTTGTTCAAAGACACAATAATGAACTGGGACCTAAGTCCAGAGATACTGATGACAAAGCCCAGCCCTGTTACATGAAGGCACAAATGATAGCCTAGAAACCCCAGGAAGAAAAAAACATCTCCCAGAAGAAATTTTGTTCAACCACCATCACAACCAGTGAGTAGTAACTGGGAATATGTCACTCTCCCTTCCATTTGAAAAGTAGTCAATAAATTGGACCTTTGAAAGAATTTGTACATACTGAAAAAAGTATTGGATTTCAGGTCAGAAGACCTGGGTTCAAGTCCCAGCTTCTCCACTTACTAGCTATGTGGCCCTAGATAAGTCACAACCTCTCTTGGTCACTCTTTCCTCTAACTAAGAGATGTGAATTAGACGACCTCTGTGATCCCCTTCCAGTCCCAAAGGTACGTAATTCTATGATTAGTTTAAGTATAACACATGACACACTAATATATGAAAAGTGCCTGCCCCACATTCAAGTTGGCCATTTTCCTTTAGAAGACTCTAACCCACATTTAGCCATATTCATCCATCTGAACAGGGATTCTTAGCTTCCCAGGTAGGGTTGCCTAAGGTTTCTACCTCAGCCAACTTGGTCTTTAACTGTTTACAGCTGGATAGCTCCACCTGGTGAGGAGAAGTCCAAATACCTGCCTCTCCCATAAAAGGGATCACTTGCCTCTTTATCTGCAGGAGTTTTAAGGAAGCTTTGTTTAAATAAGACTCAACAGCTAGGAAAGAAAGACTCAAGACTCCCAGCTGTCACAGATGTTCAACCAATTCTCCTTTCACACAGACCATCTAAACAGAAGAAAAGGGATGTTAAGTCACATTCACTAGGTTCAGAGAACAGCCTTTGTTGGCCTCTAAAGTCAGGGAGCATCTCTCCGCTGACAAGGCATAAAAATTCCTGGATCAAAAAAAGTGTAAAGCATCTTAAAATTAAATTTTCAATCTGTGTTTCGCATATATATTTTACCTTCCTCCCCTCTACCTCATCCTCCTTTTGCCCAATTGGAGCTGCCCGTCATAGTTTCACTACTCCTAAGAAGACAGGAAACCAAACTTTGGGAAAGAATAATACAGAAAAAAAAAGGCAAGTGAGGGAGCTTAAGGAACTGTCAAAGGACCCAAAATAAATTACAGAGTCCTCAAGGGGAGGCAGCTTCCTGAAAGAAGGCCTATCCCTGGCAGCCTGTTTTTGTGGTGGCCAGATCACAGAGTTTGGATTCTGCATTCAGTCCTACATGGGCTAGCAGGGTCAAATGCTATAATTATAAGAGGCCAAGAAGGAGACTAGAACCATCAGGAATTACCATGGAGGCCTTAAAACAACTACAGCTGTATCCTCTGATAGAGAAAAGAGTTCCATCTTAGATCTTTCTCTCAGAAGACAAGCTGTAATCTACATTGAGTCAATTTTTTTAAAAAAAATCTTTCTTTATTCCCCCTCCATCTTACCTCTAGTTTAGCCCTTAAAAAGTGTGTGGCAAGGATGCGAGTGCTCAGTAAAAGGTCAGAGTAGCATCTCCCAAACCACATTCTATGGAACCCAGTGGTTCTAAATGACATGATTAGGGGGCTCTGTCTGAAAGATTTCTATGATTGCTATATTTTTCCTTTCTAAAATATATAATACAAAAGATTGTATATATACATAATGCTTATTTTGGGTCACAGTTCTTTTTTCAGTATGACAACAGCCTTCATTTCTTATAGTTTACTCCAAAATTTTCCCTTTCTCCCTTTAGTTCACTCCTTCCCCAACAACCCACCCAAAACACCATTTATCAGTCTATCATTCTAAGCATAGTCAGAATATATTCCTTCTATGACTAAATTAGGTCAGAAAGTAGTGAGATAGGATATAAGAATAACATAAAAAGCTCCTATGGAGCAGCAGAGGAAAAGACAATTCTGTATGCTGTTATGAAATTTAATAGAACTAAATCTAAACTCCTATACTTGAATTAAAAAATATATATATATATATTAACCTCAGGAGCTCAAAATAGGGAAGCTGTGACTAGACAACAGTTCCTGGAGGGGGAAAAAGGATCTGGGGGTTTTAGTGACCTGCAAACTCAATGAGTCCATAGTGTGGACAGAGTAACCCCAAAAATTTAATATGAAATGTGGTTGCATTGAGAGGAAAAGTATCTATAACAAGGGAGGTAACAGTCCCACGGTACTTGTGCAGGCAAGCCACTTCTGGAACACTGTTTAGCTCTGGGGGCCATATTTTAAGGAGGGTCACTGATAAGCTGGAATACATCCAAAAGAGGCCAACCAGCTACCAAGATGATGAGGACAGAAGACCACACTAGGTAAAGAGTACTTGGAGGAATTGGTAGTATTTAGCCTGGAGAAAGGAAGCAGTCAAAGTATAAGAAGAACTGTCAGATGGAAGAAAAATGAAGACTTCTCCTTTCGGTCCCAGAGGGCAGAACTGGGAGTAATGAGTGAAAGTCACGAAGAGGTAGATTTACTGCTGACGTAAAAAAATAAAGTAACTTCCTACAATAAAAGCTATCCAAAAGTGTCACAGACTAAAGAGAGAGACCTCCTTCTAGCTGAAAGTCAAGGACTCTAGGGGAAGGCTGTACAGTCTAGAATGTACTTAGCATGTGGATGAGATGAAAAAAATCCAAGACGGAGGATACCTTGAAAGTGATCTCATCCAACCCCCTTATTTTAGAGATGAAGAATCTGGGGTTCATAAAGGTTAAGTGACTTGACCAAGTTCACACAGGCAAATTGAGGCATCAAACATTTATCAAATGCCATACACTGGGGTAAACTTATGCTGGGGATACAAAGAAAGAAAAAAAAAGTTCCTACCCTCAGAGAACTAATAGGGAAAACAATATGGAAGTCATTATGTTCCAACAAGATAAACAGGAGTAAGTCTTAATGACCAAATGGGAATTCAAATTCAGATCCTCCAACTCCAAATTCAGCAGCAAGATGTAGAATACCCAAATTCAAATCCAGTCTCAAACATTCACAATGTATGGCACTGGACAAGTCAATGAACCTCTATTTGATTCAGTTTCTTAATCTGTAAAATGGGGATAGTAACAGTACCAAATTCCTATGGTTGTTGTAAGGCTAAAAGGAGATATATGTAAAGTGCTTTGAAAACCTTAAAACACTATGATTTTGTACTACAGCATCCTACGCAAATCCATCCCTGTCTGGGCAGTTCTTTATTCTTGTATAGTTTAAAAGACCCATAAAGTTTTACACATTTAAACTCCACCCCCCCATCCCTCCCCCCACTCCCCCGTCACTTCCATATCCAATACGAGGAGCCATTACAGATCAACAAAGATCATTAACATTTTAAACAATTTTAATCCTCTTCTCTCTTACTTACATTTACAGATTATTTCTGAAATACCTCCCAACTCCCATTCAGTGATCAGTAGACAAACTCCCACCCACTCCCCTGCAGGAATCACAGAAATAGCTGTAGGGTCTATATGTAGGGATGGAGGCCCATGGCTTAAATTCCCCATCACTAATAAAAATACAAACTGAACAAAAATACTGATTCCAAACAGGTTCCTCAACCAACAAATCCCTCAAATGTCTCACATCTGCGTAAATCTCGAAGTTCCACTAAGGCAGGAATCCTATCTTAAACTTCGCATTTCCACCAGGATTAGCACAGTATTCTAAACAACACACGCACATCATAAAATACGTTGAAATGGATTCTTTTGAAGGCAGCTAACTCATGCAGCACATGCTCAGCAGACAGGGTTTCCAAAATCAAAAATGTTAATGAATGATGCTACCAGGCATAATTTTAAAAAGATCAACCAATGTTTGCTCATTCACTTACCCCATAAAAACATTTATTAAGCACCTTTTCATTTGAAACACTGTGAGACAAGGCACACTCGTAAGCTCCTCACAGAGCAGAGTAAAAAGAGACAGAGAAATATAGAAAAATTTGTATGAAATGATGAAGACTAAAGAAAACAAAACCTGAAAAAACAATATATAACGACTACAATACCGTTAAGTGGAAATAATTCTGAAAGGCACCTAAATTCAGGTTTTAATGGTAATGACCAAAGAACAGATGATGAAAGAATTCTATCTCTGTCCTCAGCAGAACTGGAAAACTATGGGGTAGGATCTTGTAGATGGAAAGGTAGAAGAACACAGTACATTTGGGGCAGACAGAAGAATGAAGTCTATTTTTGCTGTAATACCGAATGCATGGAAGGGAAAAAAACGTAGGACAAAGCTGAAAAGATAAGTTACTGTCAGACTGTATGCCAACAGCAAAATAAAATTTAAATCTATACACATACATATATATTTGTGTGTATATATACTTATACCTATGCACATGTATGTATATATATATATACACAATCATATAAACTTACATTATATATACTTACATACACATATGTGCATAGATGTGTGTATACACACACACACACACACACACACACACACACACACTACACTTTGTAGACATCAGGAAGCCAATGAAAGAATTCTGGCATGTAACAGCAGCAATATGAAAGACACATTGAACGGAAAGGGAAAGCATGGCAGCAGAAAAAACAAGGAGATTATGATGTCTCTGAAAGTACAAGATGAAAGAATATCCAACAGAAAAAAGAGATCAGTGGTGCTAACAGCTACAGAGAGGTCATGGGAGATGAAGAACGAACAAAAGAAAATGAGACGTGGAGAGCAGAAAGTCACGGTGACCTTGGGAAGGCAGTTTCAGCAGAGCCGTGAGAGGTGGAAGCCAGATCGTAAACGACTGATGAGACTGGGAGGCAATAAAAAGATCAAATAAACAATTTTTTCCAGTTTAACAGAAGCAGCTGAATGGGGTCAGGGAGGTCAAGGGAAGACTTTTCTTATGATTACTGACCTACAGATGTTGGCAGGCCAATGGGAAGGAAGCATCAGGAAGTAATTAATTGAGGATGATGGGATGTTCTAGAGCAGGCAAGAGGTTGGGTAAGGTTCTAGATAAGGCAAAAGGAAAAGTCAGCGGCTGAGTGTAAGGTGAGGGCCTTGAGGAGAGAAAATTATTTAGAACACTTTGCTATGAGGGCTGAGAGGAGTCAAAAGTAAAAGAGGCAACAGGTACAGACGTAAAAACCGCTGGCTCTCTAGCCTGAAAACTGCTCTCAAATTCCAGCTTTTGATACTTCCTACAGCTGTGACCTTGGGGAATTTATCGTGCCTCAGTTTCTTCATCCGTAAAATAAAGGGACTGGATTAAATGGCTTTTAAGTTTCCCTCTAGTTCTAAATCTATGATCCAATGAATGGTGAAGACTCACCCAAGAATGTAGAGGATGAATTTAAAATAGATATCAACTTGACTTCATGTCTTTCTTTAGCAATACTCAGCAGAAACAAAAGAGGAGAAAAATCAAATTTTTAAAAAAACTACATATAATAAAAGTTCATAATTTTGAAAATAATGCTCTTTCGTGATGGTAAAGTTCATAATTAAAATTTATTTTTAAAAAGATACAAATATTGTTAATCATCATTGGAAGCTATTTGAACAATGGGTGAGGGTTTTTTATTGGGACATAACGGGTACATTAAAACCGTTTTTTAAAAAATATTTTAACAACTATAAACACCAAGTCCTATATAGGAAAAGAATAACTAGATAATGTGATTTTTTAAAAGAGGGCTGGAAAGGTTAACAGATTCAGTATCAAAGAAAGGTAACTCGATTTGCCTTTTAGAAAAAGAAAGCTTTAGCTAGATCAAATGTCCTTCTGCATGCTTTCAGTTACTAACTAAATGAAGCTTTTAGTTTCTACTCAAAATTTATTTTTGAAATACTTATTTTTCATAGAATTCTAACGCTTTCTGCCTTCTACCATATTGTGGAAAATTTTTATTTTCTCTCTAGGCTTTACGGAAACTGCCTTTTGGTCATGCTCACAATTCAGGCAACTGAATCTTGCATCTTTATCACTCCTGGGAGGAAATATTACAGAAACATTGTCATCTAAATATAATACCAACACTTCTCAATGTCACAGCTGCTCCTTGAGTGACCAGCTAAGTTTAAAAAAAAAACATATAGTATCGATATATGGCAATGGATGTCTAGAATAAGGGAGGTGGTGCTGGTAGTGGCGATGGTGATGGTGGTAGAAGCAGTAGTAACAGTGGTAGTAGCAGCAGCAGAAGTAGAAATAATGGTAGTAATGTAATAATTGTAATACATTATATATTATAAAGTAATAGTAATATTTGAGGAACCATAGATTTAGACCATGGAGGTGGAGCCCATCACCCCTACTTTAGAACAGAACACTGAACCCTGAAAGAAGCGTTTGGCTGAGATCACACCAGCAGTAAGTGGCAGAAGCAGGAGTAGGGAGGACAGCTAGCACTTCTGTAGGGAGGTTTACAGACATCATCCTGGGAGATAGATAAGGTAAAATTACGATCCCTATTTTGCAAATGAGGAAACTGGGCAGTCCAAGTAACTTTATGAAGAAAGTGGGACTTGAGCTGGGCTCGAAAAGATGAGCAGGACATACACAATCTGTATCAAATTGCTTACCGTCTTGGGGGGGAGGAGAAAATTTGGAACTCACAATTTTATTTTAAAAAATGTTAAGCAGATTGCATGCAATCTTGGGGAGGGTGAAAAGAAGGGGAAAAATTTGGAACTTAAAATCTTATTAAAGTGAATGTTGAAAATTAAAAATAATTAAATAAAAACGTTAAGATTTATTGGGGAAAATGAAACACTATTTAAAAGAAAAAAAGGAAAAATTTAAAATATTGCTTCAAGGTTATGTATTTAGAGAGGGAGTAGAGCTGTATTATTTCCTCTACTCTTATGGGATAACTGTATGGCTTCGGACAAATATCTTTATGTAAAATGGAGACAATACTTCAGATTTAGTGAATGGAAATGTTTTAAACTAAGTTTAATCATATAAAGTTGCAGTAAATGTAATCATTAAAAAAAGAAAGATGAGCAGACTCTGGATGAAAGGCAGAGGGTACAGAAAAGGTATGTTAAGTAAAAGCTTAGAAGAGATAAAAGTACATCCAGTGGTGACAAAAAGGAAGAATTGGGGGAGAGGAGAAGGGAGGGAGGGAGGGAGAGAGAGAGAGAGAGAGAAACTGGTTAAATAGATAGAATATTCAGAACTCCACAATTCAGGTAAAAGAAGACACATGAAACAAAATGCAATCAATGGAAAGAATTGCTAAAAAGCAGAGAGGTAGACCAAGACAGGAAAAAGCCAGAATCATTCAACATGATTAAACATTTCTTTCAAAAATGAATAAACAAGATTTTGAAATTAGCAAATCAATTCAACAAATAATTTATTAAGCTGACTAGCACATAAGCACATCATTTATTCAATATCACTGTGGAACTACAAATCCAAGAAAACAGATTTTCTAGTAACTGAGACTTACAAACACACCCCTTCTATCTAAAGGGATAGAGAAAAGAGCTGTGACTACATTGGTATATGTAGAGGTCTCTCAACTTTTTTGTTTCTTGGACCTCTGTGGCAATCTCATGACATCTACGGACCCCCTTCTCAGAATAATGTTTTGCTGACGACATTCATAATTGAAGTAAATGCTAAATTTCACTTAAAAATAGTAAAAATAAAAAATGGAAGGAAGGACAGAAGGAAGGAAGGAAGGAGGGAGGGAGGAAGGGAGAGCAGATGGAAGGAGGAAGGGAGGATGGATTTATTAAACATCTACTATATGCCAGACACCAGGCTAAGTGCTTTACAAATATTAACTCATTTGATTCTCCCAACAACTGGAGGTAGGTGCCATTATCCCTACTTTATAGCTGAGATAACCAAGGTAAACTAAGATTCAGGCTCACACAGGTAGTAGCTGTCTGAGGCCACATGTGAACCCAGAACTTCCTGACTCCTGCACTCTATCCACTCAGTCAGAGGCTAAGTGACTGCCCTGATCACACATCCAGTTTGCATCACAAATAGATTTGATCCCAAATCTCTTGGGTTCCAAGTCCAGTGCTCCCTATCTACTTCTCCATGACACCTCTCACATAATGCATTATTTTATATTATGGTCATGTGTCCATACTTTGAAATTCTGGTATGTTTTTTAAAAGCTAATTGTAAATTTCTTGTATATTTTTAAAAGGAAAACCCACACTTTCTTTTAAAATTATGAAATCACTAAAAGAACCTTGGGTTCTAGTACTGATTCTGCCCTGATTAGGTATACGACCTTGAAAAAGTCACAACCTCCCTAACCTTGGTTTTTTCGTTCAAGGGATAAGGGGAAAGAAAAAAAAAAAAAAAGCTTGTATGAAGACTGGGGGAGTTGAATTAAATGACCCCCAAGGTCTCTGCTAGCTTTAAATATCTTTGATTCTAACTAGCACTCTCAGATCAATGCGACTAGACAAAACAAACAACAACTGAGGACAACTGCTATGAGGAGAAATCTGCCTCCAAACCAGTTGTTTTCTCACACCACTTTTAGGGAATTCTTGGCAGCACATGATAGAAACATCAGAGGAATACAAAAATGCCTTCGCTGGCAATGCAAGTCTTTATGGAAATGCTTATGTGTCCAGCACCTCTACCACTTAAAACATTCACTAAACTATTTTATAGCAACAGAAAAGTGACCCTCTCAAAGAAGCAAGGATACCTAACGGTTAACTAAAATAACTAGACGGACCCATTCATTACTCAACACTTAACTAATTTGCAATTGAAATACTTTAACAGTAATCAAAAGATATTTGCAAAACCTAGAACAGCCACAGGTTATATTATACAGTAGTTGAGGGAAATGGAGTAACTATTTTCACAGATGTATAACTGAGCTAAAGACTTCTTTTTAAATGCAAAGGCTTCATGAGAATGTTCCTGTATCAAAGAGCTCTAAGGGGGCCGGCAGGATACAGGTCTAATACCTGTCTAGAGCTGGTCTTCCTTCTCACCATAAACTTCTCAGCACAGGCTACTCTTTCTCTCTTCTCTTCTCTAAAAATATACAAAATGGGAGGCTTCCCACCAAGCCTGGTGCACTGTGTTGCCTTGGAACTATGTGTTCCTAGGGAAAATACTCATATGAGGTTTTGATCTTCACGTCCAGTTTATAAAGTATTCACAACATCAATGTGGTGTGCGCACACACACACGCGCGTGCACATACACACACATTCACTCTCTCACACACACACAGCTGGAGACGCCTATAATAAATCTCACACAGGAGGGTGTTCCAAATCATCCTAAGTATTTGAAGTTTACAGATGATGCAATCTAAAAGCATCTGCACACCTGATTTCAATTCAAAAAAGCAAATTTGCAAAAGACCAATTTAACCTGGAAAACTGCTCCCATTCAGAGAATGGGGCACAGAATACAGCATCTGGCTTGGGAATTGTTAACCTGAGGACTATTTAAGCATTATAAGTATGTTACAAAAATCCACTGACTTAGCTTGCATCCATTAAAACCAACTGCTACCTGGCCTTTCCTACCTCCATCTTGAACTAATGTATCTGACTATTAAAAGCCAAATGTAAAACTTGACATTTATCCCTATTCAAAAGTTGATCAGACTTCTTTGGGAAGGAACTGTCCCCCACAAATGTTCTTCAAGCAAAGGTTCAATAACGGGTTGTCAAGTATATAGTTTGGGGGATTCTTATTCAAATACAGGCTCTACCAATGGCCTCCAAGATCCCTTTCAATTCAGAAATAATCTAAAGGGATATTCTTTCTTTCCTTGAAATAACAAATCTCATCAATACTGACCAATACATAGCTGTACGACTCTACGTACACACACAACATATCATCATACTCCCTTAACAGCTGCATTTCTAGAAAGCAGAAGCCCTTTCACCCCAGGTCAGCATAACAAAAAAAAACAAAACAAAACAAAAAAAAACCCCACAACTTGGCCTAGTAGGTTGTGTACCCTATAAATACGCTCAAGAACCAGTTCATTTCTTTCCACCAGGGCAGAACACAATTTAATGTACTACAGGGTAAAGGTTCATTTGGCAAAGTGCTTAGTTTTAAAATGACCTGCCTGTGAACAGAAATATTTTTTTACAGTCCGTTTTCCCTAGGGATCGTAGAGCTAGAAGGGAAAAGAAAAAAACTTTACTGAAACAGCCTAAATCAATGGGGCATAACCATAACTGGCTGGGAAACTGTTTCAACCTACAATATAGCACCATGGCATACAGCTTTGAAACAAAGACTTTGGATTTTTTCTGACTCTAGGTGTAGCAGAGGTTAAACAGGATTATAGATAAGAGTCCATCAGAGCTAACATACACCTGGAACACCCTTGGATACTTCCTGAGATTCAGGAACATGATGAATCAGCACCGGAGCCCTTTGGGGATGATGACCTTCCTGGCTGGTTCCTGTCAAGTGGCCTAGCACTGAAAGGACTTGTTCTTTTGATTCACTATAGAAAATTTTTGAGTGGTTCCTTAGTCTTTCCCCTCCCCAAGACAGTAGCAGGAGGGGTGGGGTGCTACATCAATTAAAAAGAAACCTCTTCAGGCTGGATCTCCTCTATGGAAGGCATTATTTTATTCAAGATTTCCACTGATGGGTAGGTAAAGATTATATATTAGATTACTGAATCTTGTTTCAGTTTGTTTATATCAAAAGCACACTTGTAAGTATTATGTATTTAGCAATCTTTAAATACCTGTACCATAAGTGATGACATCAAGCACTTTCCTAATACACCTTTAGAAAAGATCCCAATCCAAATCTAAGCTATAACTAAGTGGGGGAAGAAGTGTTACTAAGCCAAGATTTAAGAGCACAGATCCAAGTGATGATCAACCACTGTCCCAGAGTGCCTTTGCATGTTACCCACTTCTTGACAGAGAAATTCAAGGGGCAGAAAGATATGCATTTCTGGACATCAATTTGTCTGAATTTGTTTTGACTATTCTTTTTTTTGTTACAAGGGCTGTCTGTGTTCTTAACTAGGGGGAAGGGAATTTGAAGGAAGAGAGGGAGATTAGACATACTGACAACAAAAAATAAGGGAGAAAAATAAGAAATAAGGGGGAAAATTAAATACACAGAAAAGTCTAGACAGGAGGTACTGTATTCAATTTATTATGAACTTTCATATACAAATCTGTTTTCATATGCAATCCTCTATTTATGTTTGACTTGGAAATTTAAAAGCAAAAAAAGGGCTCTCCATGGAGGCCCTTGCCAGCACTGAAAGTCACCAGCAATCTGGCCCCTCCCTACTTTCTCTAACGTTATCTTCCACTATTCCTCGACATTTAACTCTCATACCTGCCAAAGTAATCCAATGAGTCTCTGAACATACTGTTCTGATTACCTACTCCAGACTTTGGCTGATGCTGTGGCCCCCCTGCACATTACCACTGTCTTCACAACACACATGTCCAATGATACAGACGGTCCTGCCCATGCAAGGAAGAACACTTGTAGGTTGTTGCTGCACTCCAGGCAAGTCTGTAGGTGGACAGAGTTTCCCAACCATCTGTCATGTCACATTGCTTGAGGCTGTTTAAGAATTCACTGAGCTTTCCTTCCCTCTTCTGTCTCTCAATTGGGTTTCCTTAAAGGAAAAGGAACCATCATCACCCCAGATATTGTAAGTATAACTATGAAGTCTAAGCTTTTAGTTTTATAAAGTATTGGGCCCAAAACATCCACTATAGCCCAAAGACCCTTGGAAGAAGGGGAAAGAAAGGTAACCTGCTCATCACTTGACACAGCCATTAAAAACCAAAAGTGAAAGTAAAAGATGAGAGAGCTACCTATTTCTGTCCTCAAAAATAACAAGCAGTGGAGCAGGTGTTAATCATGTTAGCGCTTAATAGACAAGGGAATCAACCCTCCAATGACAAGCCAAGTTTCAATAGCTACTAAAATATTCTGCCAAAAATTAAATGTGCAAAACAGACCTTCCCAGGTTGTCTACGCTACTACTAACATTCATTCATTGGTTTTATATAATAACTGGGATTAAGATAATGCTTCAAGGTTTGCAAAGAACTTCACCTATGTTTTCATTTGATCTTTACAACAATGCAGCGAGGTATGTACTATTAGCATACCACTTTAGAGATGAGGAAATTGAGGCACACAGGGGTTATGTCAATTGCTCAGCACCACACAATTTATAAGTGTCTGGGTCAGGATTCTAACTCAGGGCTTTAAGACTCTCTAAGGCCAATGAGCTGTGCAGTGCAACCCCTAGCTGCATCAGGGCAGTGACAGAAATACAAGGCTATCATGAATTTGTAAATGATTGCATAGATGAAACAGATGAAATTCAACATTTCTCTGATGGATCTATGATCTCACTGATATGAATACTCCCTCTGCCTCCTTTCTCCTCACTGTACTAGAAAGAGTCTTCTTCTACATCTTGGAATATTTCTTGGATATCAGCTAAACACTTGGGCTGGGCAGTCCCAAGAGTCCTCCCTCACTCTTAGTATTATTAATAGCTAGCATTTTATATAGCTCTTTAAGTTTCGCAAAGCAGTTTACAATATTATTTCATTTTATCCTCATAACAATCCAGGCAGGTAGGTGCTATTATGATACTCATTTAACAGATGAGGAAACTGAAGTTGATAGAACTTAAATGACTTGCCCAAGGTCACACAGATACATAGTTTTTGGGGCAGGATTTAAGCTCAAGTCTTCCTGACTCCAGTTCCAATGTTCTAACCACTGGACCACCTCACTGCCAAGAACATGACCAGCCCAGCTGTCTTTTAAGCCACTGGGGCAGTTAGGTGGTGCAATGGAAAGAGCAGCAGTGCAGGAGTCAGGAAGACCTGAGTTCAAATCTCATCTCAGACACTTAACACTCACTAACTGTGTGACTTTGGGCAAGTCACTTAACACCAATTGCCTCATCCTGAGTCATCTCCAGTCATCCTGATGAATATCTGGTCCCTGGATTCAGATGGCTCTGGAGAAGTGAGGCTGGTGACCTGCATAGCCCTCCCTCACTCAAAACAACGTCAAGTGCAAGTCACGTTTTATTTCTCTGATGGCATGGTCTTCTTCAGCAGCGAAGGATGAACACACCTTTTAAGCCACTGGTGACACAAAAAATCATCACTGGTGACAGATACATTTATAATCTGCTTCTATCATCAATTATTCAAGTAATTACTAAGCACCTAATTATTTACTGTGCTAGGCAAAGGAGATAAAAGGACAAAGACAGAACAATTCCTACCACGCGTCTTTTCATTACCCTCTGGATTACTCACAATTTTGATTCATCAGAGATCACGGTGTTCCTGATCCACAACCATATGGCATTGTGAATAGTATATTGTTGTTAAAAAAAATAAGCACGTGTCATGAGCAGCTGGGGAGCATTGTGAGAATACTGCCCAATTTCCCAAATGCAATCCGAGTGATTTTTTAATTGTTAAATCTAAGACTTTTCTCAGTCCTCATCCTTACTGACCTGGGACATTATCGATCACCCTCTTCTCAATGACATGCTCTTCTCTCTAGGTTTTAGTATCACTACTGTCTCCTAGTTCTCCTACCTATCTGAACAACCCTTCTCAGTCTCCTTTTCGGAATGGTCAGCCAGTTTAGGTCATGCTTTCTAACTGTGAGAATTCCCTCAAGGTACTATCCTCTATCCTGGGATTTCCTCTCTTTTCCCTTTGGACTATTTCAGTGGGTGATCTCATGGGTCCCCATGGATTCAAGTGTCATCTCTCTGAAGATGATTTTGAGGTCTATTTTTCCAGCCCTAATCTCTCTCCCATCCTCAAGTTTCACATCTCCAAGTACCTACCAGACACCTTAAACTCAATGTCCAAAACTGAACTCATCTTTCCAAATCTTCCTTTCTTTCCTGTTACACCCATTCTCATCCCTCATATCCAATACATTGCCAAGCCGTGTTAATTCTACCTTTGTAACTTCTCTCAAATATATCCCCTTCTCTCCCCTGATGGTGTCACCGCCCTGATGGAGGCCCTCAACACCAAGTCTGATTTTGCAAACACCAGCCAGCTGGTCTCTCTGCCTCCTTTCTCCCCACCCCAGCTTATTCTCCATTCAGCCATCAACCCAATATTCCTAAAGTGCAGATGTTACCATGTCACCCTCACCACCCCCATTAAACTCCAATGGATCTCCATCATCTCCAAATCAAATATGAAATCCTCTTTGGCTTTTGAAAGTCCTTCAAACCTGACACTTTCAGTCTCATATCTTGCAACCGCCATGTACTATGCAATCCAGTAACTGTTTGCTGTTTCTCCATGCCCTTTCTCCGGAAATCCCTCCCATACCTACAATTCTCTTCCTCTTCACCTCTACCTCCTGGCACCCTTCAATCTTAGCTAAAATCTCACCTTCTGCAAGAAGTCTTTCCCAGTGCCTTCCTTCTGCAATGGCCTCCAATTTATCCAGGAGGTCTTTTTTGTACATAATTATTTCCATGTTGTCTCCCCCATTACACTGAACTCCTTGAGAGCAGATTATCTTTGGCCTCTCTTTGTATCCTCAGCACTCATAACAGTGCCTGGTACATAATTAGGGCTTAATAAATGCTTACTGACCCAATAACAGGGATTGCATTTGCTTTCCTTGCATCCCCAAAGCTCATCACAATCCTTAGAACATAGTAGGAGTTTAATACTTGCTTGCTGATTTGACTTGATATCCTGCTTTTGTAACATTTATTTTGTGCCCTGCTCATTGTCCATACAGAAAATCTATTCAAAACACATGTTTTGATAAATTAATGCAATATGCTACCCAGCCAACTAGTTGTAGGTCCTAATTTGGGCAGTATGCAGCTTCATTCAGTTCATGTTTTCTGAGTGGCCTGAGACATCCCATTTGAAAGGCTGAGAAGGCCCTGTAGTAAGGTATGATCAGTAAACCATCCATAACAGCTACAGCTGGGAAAAATTCATCATTTATAAGGAAATGCTCTTTCTTTTGCACTCTGTATTCAACATCTTTAATGACACCTCCATCTTGATAGAAATTATCAAAGGATGGATGAACAAAAGTATGTCTGAATTTGGTTCTGACTAGAAATATTGTAAGATCTCAATGCAACATGACTCTTTGATACAAGAGACTTTTCAAGGCTGACTTTTGCTTACCTAATCAATTTTTTAAAAATCTATTGTGAAATTGTATATTCTCTGCCCTCTAAGTCGGCTATGCTGGAAAACTGTCTTCAAGTCCGTCTGGTCTTAATTTTCTTTTTTTTTTTTATCTTACTTTTCATTAAACATCCACAAAGGGGTGGGGGGGGGGAGGCTATACCATTCTCAATGATTTTTATGGAGATTAAAAAAAGGAGACATGGGTCAAGTGGTTGCAGTTTCTACTCAGTTGCCTTTTTTTGGCAATGCCATCCATGATCTTGTACATTCTTTCAGAATACTCCACTCAAATAATTTGAAAAACATTCCCTGAATGCCTATTAAATGTTGTCTCCAGCTCAAATTTCTTCTGAGTGTATCGGGTCGGGTCCAGCTGCTCTTCCTTTGTCTTAAACGTCAGTTCCACTTACTCGTATAAAACATTAGGTACTGAGATGCTGGAGGCCAAGTACAGTGGTTCTCTGGTAATAGAGCATACAGATACAGTCAGAAGGGACTTGAGAGGCCATGTTGTCCAACCCTCTCACTCTACAGATAAGGAACTAAGGGCTAAGAGAGATTAAGTGATTTGTACAGGGTCACGTAACTATCAAGTATCTAGAGCTGATTAGAAGACGGGCCATGCGGACCACAAATCTTAACTTAATCTTGACATGAATTTTTAAAATATATTCTATAATTGATTTCTTTGTAATCTAATTTTATTTTATGCAGTTAAAAACTTTATTCTGAGGAGAGATCCATATGCTTTGCCAAACTGCCAAAGGGGCCCGTGACACAGAAAAAGTTAAAAACCTCTGTAACAGACAGATCTGTTCTACTGTTTGTCTTTTTATTTTCCTTCCATTTTCATCTATATGATCTTGGGATAATCCAGCCTAATTAGATCCTACATGAAACTTTCTGTAAGCTCATTTCCCCTACACTCACTTTCATAATTTGGTAAGGCAATGTTATTTTTAATTCCTCTGCCATCCAATCCTTCATAGTGTTTTATAAATAAGTCTATCCCCTTAAACTGATATTGCCCTTCAGCTGCCATGTCTCTCTAATTATCAGATAGAGAAGCTGGTGGCTAAGGAAGTTTATGGGAGGTTTCTGCCTCTTCTTTGTAATAACTGTTATTTACATTGGTTGAATTTCTCCACGAAAGTGGAATAAACAGAGTCCATATCTTTAAAGCTATTTCCATTTTTTAAAAAAGAAAGTTAATTGTCTGTTTAGATGAGTCAGTTTGGAAATGTTATAATTGCTAATGATATCAACTTCTCGTCTTTAGTTTTTCTTTTATTCAGTATTTGTTTTGACCTCTGCTCCAACTAGTCGATGATTTAAAAAAAAACCAAAATTTCTGAAATGACTTCCATCAGTAATTGATAATTTCCTGTTTGTTCATAGCCAATCTGATTTTTTTATGATGTTACTCAGTATCCACTATGTCCTTCGGATGATTGTTTTCAGGGACATCGTAGTAATTTGCATCAGGCTTCAGAATAATGCATGAGGGCCTCCTCAAGATCTCTAAGGACTCTAAAGAGATTTTTAAGGATATATTAAGTACCTAAGTGACAGACACTGTGTTGGGCATTGATACATTTCTATCTCTGTATCCCTGATGCTTAGCACAATGCCTGTCACAGATGACATACATAATAAATGCTTGTTGATTGAGTGATAAATAGAGGTTATAATCTACTAGAGAAATCAAACAACATGTACATAAAGGAAGAGAACGTCCATACAGGGTAATTTCAAAAGGTAAAGTGCATTAACGAGTTATCAAATTGCACCACACCTATGCTTTGAAGGAAGCAAGGGTTAGGAAGAAAAGACTCATGGAACAGGAGAGAAGGAAGCAAGGGAGAAAAAGGGAGGGGACAAGCATTTATTAGGTACCTACTGTGTTCAAGGCACTATGATAAGCTCTGTACAAATGGTATCTAATCCTCACAACAACCCTTGGAGGCAGGTGCTATTATGAACCTCATTTTACAGTTGGGCAAACTGAGGTCGATTCCGAGAGAGTGAAGTGAGAAAGAAGTATAATCAAAGAATGGGGAACAGAAAGCAAAGGTATAAAGGTGAGGGGTGGAATCTTGTATATAAAGTAACAGGAAAGCTAGTTGAGACGATCTGCTGATGCAGATGTTTTTGTGAGAGACAGAGACACAGAGAATGAAAGAGACGGAGAGAGATGGACCACTTTTGTCCTCTGTTCACTCTTTAAAAAAAAAAATCAGTACTCCTCTAAACAGACAATTAACTTTTTTTTTATACTGTAAATAAGGTAAGCCATGCTGGACTTTCCACTTAAATACAAAAATAATACCACTTTTATAAGCAGTGTATTTTTCAAGAGAAATAGAAATGTTTTTGTAAATATTCTCCTATCACAAGAATTACAGTTAAGTCTCTGTTTCATCTCATCCCTTGGGTCACAATTTTATGTAGGGATATGATGTCATGTCCCAGTTTCATCAATATTGTACCACATTTATCAACTTGTTTCTTCCTTCCCAGATAGGGCTCTATTAGAATAAGAAGTTCAGTACTACATTGATGTTTAAATACTTTATATACTTAAGCTGCTGCTGTAGTTCAGAAAAGCTAATTCTGAAATAAATATACACTCAAAGAACTTCCCTCAAGCGAAGAATGAACCTGGGATTTATCAGACAATCCCAGAACTTATTCAAGCATTCTAAAGTGATTCATTTACACAAACTCAACACCAAAAATGCCAGGCATGCATCCAGACATACTCTCTGATGTGGCATAAAATATATTTTAACAACCAACATTTTGGCATCAAGTAACTTTTCTCCCTCTATTACAAAGGATTTTCACCAGACAAAAGAAATAAGAAGAGAATGAAAGGACTAAGGAAAGAGACAAAAGGTGAGAGGAATAGGGAGCTGGAAAAATAAAGACAGAACCCATTATAGAACTGAGCCCACTACCCTTCTAAGGGCCCGGACTTCCCTTCAGCAGGAGTGCAGCCAATTCAACTGAGCTCAACCTTGAAAAAGGTCAGCTACTGACCTCGGGGGTCACAGAGGTCCAGGTAGGGTAAAAAGCAGATCAAGAAAAGGCTGGAAAAGTTATTTCCAGGGAATACAAGAATGTGTACGAACATTAAGTGTGGCTTCCTCACAGAACCCTTACTAAGTTCTAGTCACAACTTACATAATTTTCCAGGGATGAACTAAAGGACAAAGAATACTATAGATCTACCCAGGAGTCATATAAAAATCAACGTACAATAAGACAAATTAAATTAAAGGTTTAGACTTTCCCATAAATAATCTTTAAAGTTTGTATATTTTTAGCATTTTATTTTAAACGAGACATCTAGGTGACCTGAATATCCTGATTTAAGTGACAAGTTTTGTCATTCTTATGCATAATTTAGTTAAAGGAACTTATTTTGCTAGCAGTGGGGGAATGTAAATGTTACTTTACAGCCTGACAAACCAGTGGTCCTCCATTCACATGGTAAGAAATTATGTGCATGAAGGCAAGATCAATCCAAGGATAAAGACAGTTATTGTTTACCCAAAATCTTTTACCTACTCATCATCTCCTGATGAATAGAACTCCCCATTATAGAGACTGTCATAATATCTTAAGAATCTAAAAGCATGTGATGAAATTTAATATACAAAATTTAATGGTTTTAGCATAACACATGGAATCAGTTTCAGTCAAGAGGATGAATTATACTGTAAATTGGTATTTCTGAATCTGAGGGTTTTTTAAAAATTTACTCTAAATTGGTCTTTTTTTGGGAGGGAGGGGTCAAATTTCACTTCCACAAAAGCCAGCCAGTGTCTCAGTATCAGTTTGAACCAAGAAGTTTAATCAAGATTATTCTTGACCTCAGAAACAAGCAATAACTAGACTCTAACTTCATGGCTAATCTAAATGATAGATGAGTCACAGTGTTTCCTCCTTCAGGTGAAGGATTTGAGGTCCCTACTCCCTTTTAAAACCTACTTTACTTCCCAATTACCCCATGGGAATACATTTCACCTCTCACATTCAACACCCCGAAGTTCTTTCCCAATAACAGGTCAACTTCCAGTCTTTTCAGAATGTACTGTAATTACATAGTATTGCTTTTATTTTAAAATAAGGATGTATTATTTTTCTTTTAAATGGATACAAATAATGTTAAAACTAAACCACATCATCCATTTTTCTAATGAGTACAAAGTTTTGAATATTTTCTCAATCTAACATCTAGAAGAAAAAAGAATCTGGTCTTCTAATTTAGCTAACATGAAGGCACGGTTTAAAGGGGGATCAGTTTTCTTTCCCTAAAAGGTAATTCATCTGGAATTAATCCCTCACCTTTCTTGCCCCCATATACTCTGTTCTCCACTGACACTGGTCTCCTTGCTGCTCCTCATATACAACACATAGGAGCTTTCCAATCCAAGCATTTTCACTAGCTAGCTCTTTCCTCCTATCTGGAACTCTTCCCTCCTCCCCTCTCCCAGAAATCCCCTCCTTTGCAAGATGCCTTTCCCAGTCCTCCTTAATTTTATACTTTCTCTCCAAGATTACCCCCAATTAATCCTGTCTATATATTATTTGTACATAGTGGCAAAAAAAAAATAGTTGTTGAAAGCAGGTCACAGTTTTTCGCCCCTCTTTGTATCCCCCAGGGCTTACCCTAGGGCCTGGCATAAAGGAGGTACTTCATAAATGCTTATTCTTATAGAATTTCCCTCCTTAATGTCCCTTCTCTCTAACCATGTGTTATCCTCTTGGTTACTTATATATCCCACCTCAGCCACAGAGAAAATCAAGATCACAGATCTAACCAAACACTTAGAGAAATCATTAATTTTTTTCTACTTTACAATTACTTGAACTATGAAATGGAGTTAGAATATTTTTCATTTAACCTTCACCTGAAAGAATAAATGATTAAAGTATTAGAGAAAACATTTCAGTGATGAATGTTCTCAAGGATCTATTTGTGTGTGTGTATGTGTGTGTGTATGTATGTGTGTGTGTGTGTGTGTGTGTATGTGTGTGTGTGTGTGTGTGTGTGTGGCTAGACATACACACTATGCTTCAGGGAATTAACAGAGGTGAAGGATGGGCCTCCCTGTGCACCCCCACCCCAATATATTCACTTCCACCAGCTAGGCTCACACACTAGGCCCACACATCTATCACCTTTTCCATCCCCAGGATCTTGTTTGCATTACTTTAGAATGCAGATACTCCAACAACACTTAAAAAAAATATTTCATGTCTGAGTATCACTAGAATTTCAGTACTGTAGAAATTCCCTAAAATTCCATCTTCCCACTCCATAATAAACCTAGTCTTGAAGGGCTTTTCCTTTGCCAAAAAGCCTCATTTGCATCAGAAACCTGAGGTTGGAGGAATCTCTCATCTGTCACCCATCCTACTCCAGTTCTCTCTGCAGCCCACAGATAATTTGATTCCTGCTGAAACCTGACCAGAACCTCAAACTGTTGTTCTACAGAGTAGATTAAAGGATGGACAAAGTTTGTAGCAGAACTCATCGACCTTTGTTACATAAAATAGATTTAAATAGTCTTTACTGCTTGTCAAAAATTGTTACAAATGCTCCACCTATTCTAAGCTTTCTTAAATCTACATGAAATAATTGTTTTCTTTTGACCTTTTAGTCTTTTTGGAGAAAATTTTTTTCCCACAGGAAATGGCAAGTGGGCTTTTTGCCTACTAATTACTGTCAACCTGACTTTAAATTAAGAAATCAATTTATTTTATTGACCAATTTTAACCTAACAAGGAAAACTGCTGAGGAAAAAATTTAAAGCAATTACTAAGCACGTGTCAGGCATTGCACTGAAAGATACAAAGACAAAATTACAATAATCTCTACCCTCAGGAGCTTAGAAACAAAAAAAAAGGCTAGTTTGTCAGGAAGAGATTATTCTATACTTGCTATTTGTATAAAATCACTATAAAGGATCCATCCCTCCAGCAGCTTCCATTCATTCTGACTCCATGACCTGGTGAAATTAGCTCTGATGACTCAATTAGTTCTCTGTCTCACTAGTACAGCCTATCCAAGAGACAGACAAACTGATACTGGAAATATCCAGTATTTTCATCTTGTACTGATTTTTCTGTTTGGAGGGCAGTAACCCTGGTATTTCTTCTTATCCTTGTATCTTCCCTAGAGCCCAGCATTGTGCACAGTAGACGCAAAAAATGTTTTGCTGAATACCAATAAAGTGTCTTTCTTTAGTTTCCTAGACGCAATGCAGAGCTGAATAAAGCCTCTACCATTCCTTTGCAATTTATACACCTTATTTTATCAGGAATTGTATATATTATTTTGTAAATCACATTTTTATCTATTTTTAGAATAATTCATTAGGAAGGGTCTAGAACTATTACAGTGATTTTCTATTGTTGTTTGGTTTGGGAGGGGTGGAGTTGTTTATTAAGGGTTTTATTTTTGGTTCAGACCTGCGATTTCATCCGCACCTTTATACAGAAGTCCCAAGGCAATGATGACTGCCAATCAGCAATTCACCAACATAACTCAGCACTAGAGTGTTGCCTGGGGAACTGAGAAGTTAGAGAGCTTACTTGTTCAAGGTCAGACTACTCATATACATCAGGGGCAGTTCTTGAACCCAGGGTCTTTCTGATTCCATAGTCACCCCGATAAACACGCTATGACACATTGTCACTCTCTTAAGGAACAAAGAAAATAAAACACATCAACAACCATTTCATAGAATCTCCATTTTAATGATCAATTTCTAAGAGATGGTCAGCACTTTTCTCCCCAAATCATCTGACAATTTCACCTCCAATGTCCATTTCCCAATACACAGTGCCCTCAATGAATAAGCACAAAATTACTATGTTCTTCTTGACTCTGGATTTCTCCAAATCCTCTGAACAATAACCCTTTTATAAGAGGGCATTTTCCTGGCACATTGCAGACAATTACTGTTACAATGTTATGTCCTAGTTGTCTGGCTGATAAAGTAATTCCTAAAATGTTTCTACATTGTGTGTCTTCAGCTATACTCAGTCTGAAATTCCTCACATTGACATACAGCTGACATGCTAAGACTATTGCCCAACTTACTCTACAGCCTTCAGTAGTCTTCCTGAAACTGCTACTCTTGCCATCTAAATGAACTCTTGAAGAGAGTCTCTATTAAAGTTACTTTATTTTTAAACATACAGTTTTCATTCTTGGTTTTACTTTTAAATTTATTCTGATAAAATCACCACATTTAGTTTTAATTCTAAATTTATTTATATTTCCATTTCCATGTAAATTTGTTCATTCTATTTTTGATAAAATTATTTTATTTAATTTTAACTTTAAATAGTTATTTTTAATGCAAACCAACTAACTCAAAACATGAAACATTCATTTAAAATGTAACTTTAGAGATCTTGGACATCTTTTAAATCATGGTAAATTGGGGGGGGGGGGCCAGATCTGTGATTTCACAGGGCATGGGAGCTCTTGGTAAGGACATTTTTTTCTACCAAAGCAGACTGGCATTTCTCTACAATTCAGAATCTTAGCCGCCTGTGGCAACTGAGTATGTGCCAAAGGAAAGATTTGTACCAGTCTTTCTTAACCATAAGTATGTCTTTCCACCAAGCCAGGGCTTCCTCTGTCTTGTAAACACTATTGGAAAATATTTAGTTTTTGATTACAAACACACACACACACACCATCCTATATTCCCTCTTTATCAATCAATTCTCTGAATATAGGCATATTTATTGGTTCCCTGAAAAACCTTCAATTAAGTGAAATAATTTTGTGGTGCCCAAGTTATGGCCCAAGAGTAAAATAAATGGCAGTACAGTTGCTGGATAATCAAAATTCAGATTCTAAGGTTTTGAGGCAGTCTTTGCAGAACAGAGGGAATATAGACAGTGGGCTGAGCAGAACTGCTGAAGATGTTAACAGACCTGATGAGGTCTAGAAACCTGAAATCTCCAATTAGAAGGATTGCTGAGACAGCTGGTAGTCAGTCAGTAGGGAATCTAGGGTTTCATTCAGCTAGTAAAGCATGTCAAAAAGAACTAGAGGAAGCCCCCATTTCCATGGGACCCTTACACCCTGGGAAGATTTACAGGATTCCATGAACAAGAGATACATAGAATAGAGAGGCATGGAGAGACTGGGAGGCAACTGGGTCAAGTAAGAGAAACAGCCAAAAATGGTGCAGGGATGAAGGCAATTTGCCAAGATTAAGTGGGAGAACTTAAATCTCTAAAATTAAGGGATTAAGTGGGAAGAATTCAGAAACATCCAGAAAGAAATTTTTGCTCTTCAGGCACCTACAGCTTAAGATCTAGCTAAAGACAACAATTCTCAGATAAAATCTGGACTTTTATTCTGCCCCTTTAAAAAAGCCCTACAGTCATATAGATAATGAAATCCAGCAAGGGTTATGAGACTTGCAAGGTCACTCACAAGTAGTAAATGACAAAACTAGAATTCAAACACAAACATGCTGATTCCAAACTCAACAGCAAATGAAATCAGGCAACCAAAAATATAGTAGGGAATCTGAACTTACAATAGTTGGGCTGTTTTTTAAATAGCCTGCCATTGATAAAGACCTCTTTATTTGTAGGGAATATTCAATTTCATATTTACATGAAATATTCAATGGTGTAAAATTCATGCCAAGCAGATGTAATGTTAATATGAGATTAATGGTGGATAGGGGAAAAGTTAAAGATCTTCCAGGTCCATGGATAGGCCTCAGGTGAAGTTCATTAAGGGAAGCCTGATTAGAAGAGACTTGTTTTGTAGGAAGGCCCACATTTTTTGTTTCTAATGAGGCACTGTGTCACCAGGGTCATGCCCTCCAGCTTTGAAAACTGTATATATATATATATATATATATATATATATATATATATATATATACTCTGAGGTGAGGTTTTACTTGGGGTTTTGGAAGAAAGTTCATGTGCCAGATGAGACTCTGGGTAGTCCTTAAGAAGCTTCCCCATCCATTCTGAAAACCCAGAAATTGGTCTTCTCTCTCTGGTAACTATGTATGTATGTAATGGTCAGACAATTATGATCAGACAGTCAGAAACTCTATTGGTCTTTATTTCTCTGCTTGTATTTTCTCTCTTGGTGAATGTAATTAAAGTAGATTGTTGGTCCCTCAAAAGTTGCTTTCCTTTTAGTAAATCTAAGAACCTATGCTAGCAGGCCATCCTGGATGTGTCAAGAGTGCTTGCTTTTATGCTAGAGTCAAAAATGAAGACCCAAACTGGTATGATAAATGTATGAAACTCTGATCTTTATAAATTTGTAGTACAAGGTTATTGACATCAGGAAGGAAAAGTTACAGTCCAATCTCCATCATCACCATCCCCCTCCATAAACTCGACTTTTGGCTTATTAAGGAAATCATTCCACCCTCTCCTCTTCACCCATCCTCTCACATTCATCCCTTTCTATTCACAACATCAAAAACTTAGATGAGGCCCTCATTGCTTCTTGATTGATTTACTAACATTAATTATTAAAAAAATAATCAATCCTAATTAGTCTCCATAACTAGTCTCTCCTCTCTCCAATAAATCCTTCCCTCAGATACTAAAATAATCTCCATAAGGCACAGGTCTAACCACGTTACTCCTCTGCTTTCAAAAACTCCTTCAGCTACTTCCTATTATCTCTAAGATTAAATACAAACTCTTCAGCCTGCTATCTAGGACACACCTATCTAGGCTACCTGCCTCCCACATACCCTCAACATTTCTATCACATTGCTCCCCTGCCTCGAGGCCGTCTTTGCCCTGGCTGTCCTAGAATATTCTCCCCTCTTTAATGACTTCCCTGACTGAGGCTTAATCTGCAAAAGTCCTTTCCTGGTGTCACCCCCTTCATTATTTTCCCTCTGAGATTATCTTCTATTTATACCGTACACTTTTTGTATGTAGTTATTTGCAGCTTCTCTCTCTTTTTAGGTGATTTCCTGAAGGGAGGAGACCATGTTTTTTTCTCTTTTTGTATCTCCAGCATTTAATGTAGCACCTGGCACATGGTAATCGGTTAATACTTGTTCACTAGATGACATCAGTGACTCCATATTCCAAGCAACCTAGACTCCAAATTACTGCCCTAATTTGAAATTCCATCTTTAGTCCCTGTGCATGGATGCACCTTATCTTCACTTCCATGTTTCAGAATCACTGTCAACTTAGATGCCATCTTCTCAAAGAACTTTTCCTCCTCCTCTCAGGAGCTAGTGTTTTCTCCTCACAATGTCTTGCATTGCCCTGATCTCTGTAAATATTACATCCCTCCATCAGTAGAACTTTGAGGATACAGACTTCCATTTTTGTCTTTGTATGCTTACCCACAGTGTAATACATAATAGATGCCTAACAAATGTGAACTGAATAAATTTCCAATAACAGCACAATGCCATTTGCCTCTGACCCATTTTCTCTTTAGTCATCAATTCCAGCTGTACTGTCCTACCTGGTGCATAACTGAATTTTTTTTTTAAGCTTTTGAAGAAGAAATGATACTAAGCAGAAGACCCATAGTCAAAAGGTCTCATTTTAGTAATAGCTCTGCCATTAATTGGAGTCAAACAGGACCTTCAATATCCTTCCTGATATCTCCCCCAATTGTCTGTGCCCTCCCTCCTTATCTAGTATTTAACTGCCTTGTGTTTATTTTGCACTTATTTTTTTATATGCACATGTTGTCTCCTCTCATAGAATGCAAGGACCCTGAGCAGGGAAGTGTTTCACTTTTTGTCCTTATATCTCAGTACCTACACAGCAGGCATGGACTAAACACTGAGGATGTGAACTTAAAGCAAGGAGTTTTAGCTCTCGAGTCCTCAGCTACTTCATTTGTAAAATGGAAGCATTGTTTCAAGATGATTTCTAAGTCACTAAGATTATCAGGAATAGAAAAGGGTGGTCCATGGGTCACCGGCATTTAAACAGAATAAATCATCCTTACAGTACTTTCAGTCAATAAGCATTGATTGAGTGCTTCCTATACACCAAGCAGCTAGGGATACAAAGAAAGATCTATGTAAGTCTCTGGTCCAAAAGGACCAGCAAATTAGCCAAGCTATGCTTTGGTGGATTTCACTATTCCACACCCTCCCAGGACTTTTCTAATGATACTGATGACATCCTTCTTTCCACCTGGTAGTTCCAAGCTGAGATATTATTTCTGCACCTGACAGCTGCAAAATTTAGCCACACTACTGTTTAATCCCTAATGATGCCTGGTCTCCAGGCTTGCCCACAGGAGGACCTTCTGCGAGCACACCATTTTTTTCCTGTGAAAATATTTATAGAAAAATATGGGCTCTTCTCTCTGCTCTCCATAGTCACAACTGCTACAAAGCAAGTAATGCTGAATCAGTCTTGACTTTGAGCACTAGCAGGATAATAGAAGAATTCTGCTGAATTCAAAGTAAACATGAAGGGGGAAACTATAACAAAGCACTCAAGAAGCATAGTGCTTTCTGCTAAGGAGCTTAAAACACCTTAAAATATCTGTATAAATCCAAAATATTTCACTGGACTTACAATTGGAGAATGAAGAGCAGGGGAGGGTGTAGGGAGAAACTGATGTCTTTTCCCCATTTAAGATCTGGAAGGTCCAAAGGTTCTGATTACATGATCTCAAGCAAGGCAGTGGGGGACCTAACAGATAATTTCTCATGCAGATTAATGCTCCTCCTCGCATAAAAGGAAAAAAAAACCCTGAAATAAATGATTTATATTCTGCTGTACTCCAAATTCAAATGCTTGATAGGGGTTTTCACCCAACCTTGTCACTCCCAGAGCTCCAGAAATACATAAAATTCTACTGCTGCAGAGTCTACCTTCACTGAAGCTACTTCAAAATTTGTGCCTACTCAATAACAAAAAACCAGCAAATGCTAAGATACCAAAGCTGCCATAAGTATCCTTCTCCACCCACCTAAACAGTTCAAATATATTGGCAGCTAGGTGGAGTGGTGGATGGAGAGAGTTTTAAGCCAGGAGTAAGAAGACCTAAGTTCAAATCCTGCCCCTGACACTTATACCAGCCTTTTGATCCTGGGCAAGTCACTATGTTTGCCTCAGTTCCCTCATCTATAAAAGGAGGGTGATAACAGCACCTGCCTCCCAAGGTTGCTGAGAGAATCATGAGAAAATAATTGTAAAGCACTTAACAAAGTGTCTGGGACATAAGTGCTATACAGCTGTTAACTATTATTACTATTAAGTGATGTGTTAAAGATCAATTACCACTAATGACGGGCTGGAGCTGGATTTTGAACTCAGATCTCCCTGACTCCAGGTCCAGTGCTCTATCCACTGCACCACCTACCTACTTCTATTTAATTTATTTGCTCCCTTAAGAACAATGGGTAGAAGCTACAAATGGGCCAATTTAGGCTGGAATTCAGAAAAAAAAAAGCTTTTAAAATTAATTATCCTGAAGTGGAACATGTAGCCTCAAGAGGTAATGGAGCTTTCTCTGCCAGGTGTACCACAGAGGATATACTTTGTTTTTCTCCCAGGTAGAGGTTTTTTCCTAGATAGAGAGATTTTCCCAATCTTTCCAGCACTTAACACAGTGCCTGTGCACATAGTAAGAGGGATAGATCAGCTCCTTTCCAATTCTAAAGGAACATCATCTCTGTGAAAAAGGCCAGCCAACTGTCATCCCACTAACCCAGGCCCCATACTTAAACTAAGGCAAATGCTGTGTGCATTGGATTTTGCAAGAGTGGTTACCATCTGTCTCCAAGAGTCCCAGTTTTTAAACATGCAATTTCTATAAATGAACTAAAAATTTATCTACACCAAGTGCCATATATATTATGACAGTATTTAATGATGACATTTCTCTGGTCTGAGCAACATCCCTTTATGACATGACTTCCTTAGATGAGAGAAAAAAACAACAACACAGAAACAGTAGTCACTACTTCCTCCCCAGTGGGCACAGAGAGACAGAAATAGGATGACAGGGTTTATGAAAAAATAGCCAGCTGACTTGTTCTCAAGTTCATGGGTAAGATGGGAAGTTTACTTTCCTTGGCTATTCTGAAAAGTCAGTAATATTATTCTGTCTAACAGTCATACATCTATTAGCAGATTGAGGGAGGCAGGCAATAAGAAAGAAAAGAATAAGCTTTTTCCTTGACTTAAGAGTCAAAAACCTCCATATTAAATTATGATACAATCTACAACTGGAGAGGGGTCCATGAATTTTAGAACAAAAAGTTGGATGATCATCACTTCACTCTGACCTTTTATCGAAATGTCCTATACCTTGACTTTTTTTCTGTCAATAAAATATTTAGAAATTAAAATATTGGCTGCCCAGTATTTCCCAAGTACTTTACTAGGTGCTAGAAATATTAAGGCTTCTTTTTTAAAATGGCATAATCCTTGCCTTCACAAAGTGGAATCCAAGGCAGATATCCAAAAATAGGGCTCTAGTCTAAAATCACTGACGTAAGAAATGACTAAATGACCAGGATTTGGAACACCTCCAGGTGTACAGGAGGCATTTAATAAATGTTAGTTGTATGAATGATTGGGAAGTTTGAGGAAAAAACCTGGAAAGACTTGCGTGAACTGATACAGAATAAAGCTTGCACAACCCAAAACAACTTCTACAACATTATAAAGCAAAACAGCTTTGAAAGAATTAAGAACTCTGATCACTTTAACAACTAAGGACAATTTCAGAGGACTGGTGATGAAACAGTCAACTAGGTCCTGTCTGACAGAGAGGTGGAGGGACTCAAGATAAACAATGAAAAATACATTTTGACATGGATAGCTAATAGGGGGATTTGTCTTGCATGACTGTGTATAGTTGTGACTAGGGTTTTCTTTCTTTCCTTCTTTCTTGTCCAAATGGAGGAGGAATAAATAATTATAGTTAACTAAAAAAAATTAATATAAATTAATAAAATTAATTTTTATTAGAGCCAATAAAAATTAAATTCTAGGTTAATAGGTTAACAACAGAAATATAGAGAAATAAAAATAGGTTAAAAACTGAAAAACTGATCAGCAAGGTCTTTAAAGGAACACAAGATTAAGCAGTAAAGTTCAATAAACTTGAAGATCCCTACTACTGGGGTTGAGTAGCAATAAAAAATACATACACACACGTATATGTGCATATATATATAAAAAACTGGCATAAATTTATTTTATATCAACACATTAAGGCACAATAAACTCCAAATAAATAAAAAACAAAATAGCCTAAATATAAAAGGGCATATCATAAAAAAATTAGTAGCAGGAGGGAAATAAAGTTTTTGTATCAATGAGGAGGAAGAGGGTTCTTGACCAAAGAAGAAAGAGAAGATCATTGAACATAAAATGGTCATTTTTTTTATTACAAAAATGAAAAGATTTTGCACAAACAAGATCAATAATCAGAATTTTAAAAAAATAGTTAGCTGGGAAAAATCTTTGTACCAAATTTCTTGGATCAAGTTCTAACATCCAAGATATGTAAGAAACTGATTCAAATATAGAATAAGAACCATTTCCCAACAGGTGAGTGGTCAAAGGATATGAACAGGTATTCTTAAAACAAGAAATGCAAGCAATAAACAACCATATGAAAAAATGCTCCAAATCATTAATACTTAGAGAAATGCAAATGATCATATTACTGAGGTTTTACCTCATTCCCATCTAGGTGGCAACAAAGTCAAAAAAGGAAAAATTTGAGCATAATTGTTAGGAAGGATGTAAGAAGACAGGCACACTAACTGCACCAACATTGCCAACACTGTTAAGGGAGCCAGGAAATGACCTAATCATTCTGGAAGGCAATCTGAAATTATAAACAAAAAGCCACTAAACCATACAAACCCTCTGACCACCCACCAATACCATTAATAGGCCCAAAGAAATCAAAGATAGAAAATGAGGACATTTAAGGTATAAAATTACTTAAAAGCACCACTTTTTATTGTAGCAAAGAACTTAGAACAAGGGGAATGCTGATGAGGTAAGGAATAACTGAACGAATTATGCCATATGAATGTAATAGAATACTATTGTGCACAGTAAGAAATTATGTAAAGGGCAGATTCAGAAAAACCTAAGAAGATTTTTATAAATTGATTCAGAAAGAAGAAAGCAAAACCAATAAAACAACAGAAGCTAAAAAAGGAAAGAGTCGGGGGGGGGGGGGGGGGAGATTAATCACTATGACCAAACCGTCTCCTTTTGGAGAAATTCTCCAGTTGGCCTGCATGCATATGAAGACACCTTTGCTGACAAAAAGCCTAGGCATCCTTCTGGAACTTAAAATATTTCTTCCGAGTCACTACTACTCCCCATCCACAAGGTAGTGGTAAGTTAACTGTTTTACAAAGCATTATGGAGAGGTGAGTTATTACATTGAAATCTGGTGAGGAAGGAGCTTTGTATAAAACCTTCAAGGGCTACATAATGTAACCAATAGTAACGGTCTCATCCCACAGATACTATGTCTCATTCATCACTTGCCTCATACACAGTAAGTAATCAACAAATATTTGTTAAACTAGAACCGAATTACTGTTTAGAATACTGCAAAGAAGCAAAAGTCTCTGTTCTTTCCAACCACATACTGCTATTTTTTCTTTTAATTACCTTTACTCTGAACTTAAACACTAAATAAAATGGGTATTTCCAAAAACAGTTAAAAAATAGATTATATTTGAAATTAAAGCTCTCTACTCTAGACAGCCTTCCTTCCTTAAGCAAATTTAATTAAGTTCCACTGGTAGCTTTCAAAGCTGCACCTCTCTCTGGCTATCATTCTGTTCTCTTCTCTGTATTTTAATGTATGTGTGTGTATACATATATACATATACACACACACCCCAATAGTCATCTTTTACTCATTTCTTTTCCTTTTTTTCCTAACCTATTCCTATTCCCCTCTGGAAGTCCCACGCCTGTTTTCCACTGGGGAAGAAAAACAAAGCCTTTATAACAAATATGCATAGTCAAGCAAAAGAAATTCTCACATAAAGGAGGTCTGAAATTGGCACATACCTCCATTCAGAGATGCTACCACATCCCCCAGATAGCAAGGAACGATGACAACATATGCCAAGAAAATGGCCAAAAGCACATTTTGTGCCACTGCAACCACAAGTCTAGCCAAGTATCTGCCTACCAAATCAAAAACTTTAAATCATTTGTGGTAAGGGCTTATAACTGAAACTGCTGGATTGTATAACTGTTTAACATAGGATTGAGTCACTTAACGTTATTTCTTTAGATTTTCTTCCTATACATGGCCAGTTTCTCATTTTGTGGTTTTTCTCAAATTCCATTTAACCTCCTAAAATAAATGACTTTTTAAAAGCCACATTACTAACACTCTTAAATCTTTTCATTCTCCTCCATACTTTATGATGCTGTCAACTACTGATAAAATACTTTGCTTTTGAAAAACTTGCCTTTGTTGCATAGCAACATAATAGTTTTGTTATCTTAAAATAGTTTATTTAGTGGCCATTCAATAACACTTTAAAATGAGATTTTTTTTTTCTGAGCGGTCTTATATATATTTTCCAGAGAAAAAGGAATGAACCAAAAAAAACCACAATATACCAATACAACTACCCAGAAGGTAATTATTAAGGGTGTCCTAAAGGTTGAATATGACACTACTTTTTGAGCACTGTGAAGGATAAAGAAATATACAAAACATGCTTCTTCTCTGAGAAGGTTATAATCCATAGAACTAATATAAAAGGAAAAACAGCAAGAAGTACAAGAGAGTAGAACTGAAATTTGCATGTAGAGAAATGTGCTTTAGGAGTTCAATCTCTCAAAAAGCATTTAAGTGCCTACTGTGTCCTCAGCGGTCCTTAAGAGTACCAAGTTCCAACTGCAATAC